>RWGY01000498.1:0-66399 GCA_007726485.1 Eragrostis curvula | reverse complement strand
GGCTTATTAAGCTTCGTGGACATGGCTTACAGAGGTTGCGCGCGCTGTTGTGCGTAGACCTGATCTGAATGACGGTTTATTATTACATGGGCAAGGGGAACGATGGACTACGGAACCTGCTGAGACTATGGTTTACTCACCA
This sequence comes from Eragrostis curvula, assembly GCA_007726485.1. Taxonomy (NCBI): domain Eukaryota; kingdom Viridiplantae; phylum Streptophyta; class Magnoliopsida; order Poales; family Poaceae; genus Eragrostis; species Eragrostis curvula. The sequence continues at coordinate 66,257 of RWGY01000498.1, read as the reverse complement.
TGTAGATAGTGAGAATATCGATTACTCTGACAGGCCCATATATTTTGTGACGCCATGGAAACGTCTGGACGGCTGATATGGCGTTTGTCAGACTAAAATGTAATTTCGACACACGGTACGGGTCGATCGAACATCCGTGTATTTTCGGTACACTATAAGGGTTCCTGACAAAAATTAAATCTTGAAGTTGTGTAATTTTTAAGTCATACAGGGTCTAACATGCAAGACGGTTTTGGAAATGTTAACGAAATAACAGAAAATACGGAGGGTCCACTGGCAAACTAAAAGGTCTGGTTGTGGGCCTTTAAAAACCAGGGGCAGCGCGATAGAGATCATATGCGGCATGTCGAACACTCAGACTTTTCTTCGCGGTAAGTAATCGATAAGACCAAAATGAGTAAACGACTCGGGAGGATCGTCTGTGCTATTGGCCCACCTGGAGTCATACGTGAGACGAGCCAAATCGCCGGAGTAGACACGCGTAAACAATGGATTCCTTACGTAACTCTAATGTTAGGCCGGCCGGTTTAATCGGCGAAGGATCGTTTGTGCAGGAGACATAGCACAATATTTTGGAACAGATCCACTAGATGTAACCCTCCAAGGTGTAAACGAAGCAGTTTCTTTGTAAACCAGCGCCTCCACCGGTCTTCCTTGTCTCCGGCAACGATGACGCTGCGGCGCTGGTTTACCAAACCCAACTCGCTGGACTCTCACCGGGATGTCATGGCCACGTTCGTCGTCGACGGCGACGACGGCGAGGTTAGACTGTTACGAATGATGCCGCACAAAACTCTCGGTGAAATGACCATGGTACCCTCGAGCGAAAAAAACATATAATTTTGAGGCGGAAATATTGACTGCCACGTGTCGTTACGGGATTTGCTCGTCGCATGTCTACGCCGGTTTATGCCGACCGCACTGGAGAATCGCTCTTATACTTATAGTGAACTGATCTTTGTTCATATTTACTAGAGCACTCAATTTCACTCATTACAAAGATCAAATAAAAACCATCAAATGCACCAAACAAGTCTTAGATTACACACGAGAGGAGGGTACGGGATATAACATCGTGCTACATCATTACTAATACATCTAGGGGATGCTAGAGCTAGATCGTTTAGAAGTCGTTGAGGCACTCGATGTATGAAGTGTCTTCCATTGATTTTTCTTGATAAGGGTCAACTCGATCTTCCTCAAGATGGTTGTCGGGGTGACACCGATAGTCTCTATGGCAATTGGATCCTTCGGAACATCCTCAACTTCTTCATTGATGATGACTTTTATGGAGCAATGAGGGATTCCATTCTTCATAGATTCTTCCAACGATAGCTCCATGGTTCCTTGAATCCGAAGCACAACAGATCTTGGCGAAGTACTATTGGGAAACCAACTTCTGCATATACAAAAGTGTGCTCTCAATCTTCATGACGAAGCGATCCACTTCTTTTTGTTGAGACAAAGGGTTTTTGGATCATAAAACTAGAATTTAGATAAGGAGTAGAATAGTAATTTTGTATAAAATAGTTGTTATAGCAAAAATACACTCTCCGAAGTTGATCAAAACCTAAGGGTCTCGTCCTACGGTCAAGTATGGCTCTGATACCACTCTGTCAGACCCTATTTCTGGAATCCTCATGTTTATCGTACCAATCCCTGGATTAGTAGTTGGTACACACATACAAGGTGTTTCATTGCACATACACGGTTATATATTACATCCATAAGGTACAATACATGGTCTTATGTTACAAACCAAGAGACTAGCATACTAGCCAGGATACAACAAACTACTAAAAGCAGGTAAAACACTACGAAAACTCCACAGGCAAACTTTTAGCAGACGGTGACCCTACTGGTCATAATCGTCTCCGGCGTAATCTTCTTCTTCTGAATGATGAAAGCAAGAGTGAGTACATAAGGTACTCAGCAAGCCCTACACTACAGAAGGGTATAGATGCATGCATTTATGGCATTATCAAGGATAAGGCTTCATGGTTCATTTTAGCGGAAAGCAAACTTTATGCATGTCTTAGAAAGAAATACAATGGATTGTAGAGAAGTAAAATCATAGTTAATATAGTCAATATTTTAGTTGTTTGGCCCTGGGGGAGTATGAACATTCCTGCCAGTTCCCAAGTTTTAGTTGGGCCTTCTGACCTCAATGGTCGTACCAACCCGGCACACTTGCCACACTTCCAAAAACACGGGTCAACCACAACCCACTCACTCGTCAAGGGAACATAGAGGTGGGTAATACTTGTGACACACAAGAATGTGTCATATGCCGTGACAACGTCCATCTGGATGAATTTTATACTCGGCAGAGGTTGTACATCTTTTCTCATGAGCTACACACCCGTTGCAGGCGAATACATAACGCTTAGTCCATCTTCTCCGAGTAGTCCAAGAAGTTCACCACAGAAGCACTAGGGACCCTGACACTTACGGTAAGTCTATCACATGAGTGGTCATATAATTGGCTGTAACTCCCTGCACCGACTCATGAGGCATTAACTCCCCGAGGCCCTATCTTCTGCTTGTCACTACCAGCTAAGGGTGGGCGTTCGGTCATACCCGGTCATTTCGATTTTTGGTTATCTAGAATTGCTACCCGAAATGACAACGAAAATTCTGGTACCCGACAACTTTGGGTACCTGAATTTCGGTTCGGTCTTCAGTTATACCCAAACTACCCAAATTAGCATTAATTTTTCAAGAAAAAAATTAAATCAACTTGATTACATCCAAAATTTTCAGGAAAAAATTAAATCACCATATGCAATCAACTTTATAATGAGTTACTGTTATACGACAGGAGAACCATGATATGATGAATATGTAACAAAGGATGTTATGTGACCATGGTTTAAGTCTATGTTCTAAATCCTGCATCATACTAATTTGGGTATTTTGGGTAGTTCGGATACCCAAGAGCACTACCCGAATTTTAAAAGTAAATTTCGGTTACCTAAGTCTAGTACCCAAACAATTACCCGAAGACCGAAATTCCGGTTTTTTTCGGTCTCGGTCTCAGTTTTTTTAGTTTCGGTGTTTGGGTATCTGTTTTTGTGCCCACCCCTACTACCAGCCTCCAGGTGAAACTTACTTGCAGGAGTACCAAGAAGGTAGGGTAAGTCCTGCCCATTCAGGTTCCGTGGTTGTACGAGAATCATCTTATATACAGTCATAAGAACCGGTCCTTATGTGGCCGAGCAAGCACCAAGTTCCACATTACGGAACATCCATACAATCATAACTTTCACTTGTGGCCTTGCTCGCGATCCATCCACCCCAAGATCATCATCACCAACATCATCATCACCCTAGCTTGTTGCTACTCACAACCCATATATTACTCACACCACCAAACTCATTCACACATTTGTAAAGCATATATATGATATGAAACGTGTAGCAATGTAGAAACATTGCGGGGTCCTAAGCAGTTCTAGTAGCAAGGCAATTATATGCCATCATAGAAATGATGGAACCATCCTAGGGTTATCAAGGTGACAAGTAATCAAAGGTAGTTCAAGGATCATTATTTATGCCCACATATTTTGCATAAATAATACTAAGCAAGTAGGATAATAACTACTCAATCAGTAAAATAACAAGTAATGTATAATACTATAGCAGGCCAGTAGGTGCATTGCAAAACAATAGGATCAATCATGATCAAGGAAAGTAGAGCTTGCCTTCAAGGTTCAGGTCTGAATCCTCCTCGTATCCCTCGTTCTCGGAGTTGTTCTCATGGTCCTCGTAGTCTACACGTAACAACGCTCAAATAAATACTACGCGTAAACAAAACAAATCAAATAAAACCAAATAAGAATCAAATGAAATAAAATAGAAATATCAGAGGACACGGTTGGGTTCAGGAATATGAATTGAGATGAACGGAACAAGAATCATCGGAATCGGAGTTGAAACGATGAAGATATGGCTTAAAGGAGATTAGGGGGTAACTACAACGGATGTGTGCATAAAAAGATATTCAGAGCAGTTTATGGTATGGACAGAGGTATATTTGGGCTCTACAAAGTATATACTATTTTCTGGTATTTTTGGGGATTTTTCCTAAACTGGAAAGGGTAAGAAATAGACTTCTGTGTGCAAAGTGTGTGTGGCTCTAGTGTTTCAGTGTGCGCACATAGGCTGACGTGTGGGGCAAGGGTGTCAGCGGCACGGTTCATGGCTCAAGGTGCGTGCTCCGTGGACTTGGGTCGTCGGTCCATGGACCGTGGTAGTCCATGAGCCCTTGGCTCATGTGGACCGAGTCCACATGTGTGTGCGCGTTTGCTTGGTCCAGTGCACCGAGTGTACGCGCGCGGGGAGACGGGGTGTGTGCGGCGGCGGCGCAACTGCGCGCGGCGGAGGCGGTGCACGGGGACGGAAGCGGTGTGGCCGTGGAAATAGATCTCGGCGAGGCGGAGCTTCTGGGCTGGTCGCGCAGGTGCGAAGAAGGCCGGAGCGGCGATGGCAAGCTCGCCGGAGCTGAGGTGATGGGGCGCGACAGCGAACGAGCTAAGGAGTGTGGCTAGTGATGCTGTTGTTGGTGAGGAAGATGTGCGCGTGTGCGGAGAGTGCAGGTGACAACACGTCGTGGCGGTGACCGCGACGAGCGATGGTGGTGGCGCGGAGCGGCGCTCGGGGTGCGCATGTCTGCGGCCCGAGGCTCAATGGACCGAGATGTCTGGGTGGTAAAGTTGCCGAGGGATACTCTATAGGCTAGCAGGTGGAGGGAGAAGAGACTCACCGGCGACGATTGGGGCGACGGCCAGAGATAAGGACGAAAGGGGAAACTCGTCGATTGGGCAGCGATGATGGTGGAATCTCACCGTGGTGGTTGCGGAGCAGTGCTGTGGAGCGAGGCGGAGTGCTAGAGGGGCTTGAGTATGGGCTCGGATGGCTATAGCGTCGGGAACGGCGGCGATGCCAGGCGGGCGCGTGTGCGTGCACGCGTCCGTGCCCTGGCTTGCTTGGAGTGGAAGTCGTTGCTTAGGGACTTGGCCTTTGGCTTGGCGCAGTTCGTCGTGTGCTTCTCAACGCGGAGACAGAGACTGTGCTTGGTGTGAACACGCGCGGCGGCGGGTTGACGAAGAGGATGGCGAGGCGGTGCGCGGGTCCAGGGCATGGAGGCGGCGACGCGTGGGCGGCTCGTGGCGCAATGGAAGGCGGCTCTGCGGCTGGCGACGACACCTCGGCGGGGCGTGGCATGACAGAAGGCGTCGCGGACGCGCGGCCTTGCGGTGGCGGAGGGCGGCGGCGACGCGTGTCGGGAGGAAGACGACGCGTCCGCGCGGTCGGCGTTGGGCTGGGCTGGGCTGAAGGTCGGGCGGAGGGAAAAGAAAGGGAGGCGCGGCCCAACGAGCAAAAGAGATACTGGGCTGGCCAGAAACGGCCCATGAGCGAAAGAGAGAGATGAAAATGTTTAAACTTTTCCAAACTCGATGAATTCACACAAAATCCAAATCAACTCCAAATGAGCTCAAATAAATTCAAACAAAATTCACAAATTCAAATCTAGCTGCTAGCACTCATGTTGATAAGTCCCAATTTTATTTCCTTTCTGAAATTTCCATTTTCCTATATTTTTGATCTAGTAAAAATTGGACTTTATCTTCAAAAATCTAAATTTGATCCAGAAAATCTACAAAATTTGCGAGAGTGATTTTATTAGTCTGTTCTTAAAATTTGGGATGTGACAGAAATGGCAGGCCTTCCGGAGATGGAGGTTCAACTTATGAGCATTGTGGTGAATTGGAGGAGTCACATATGGATTCTCAGTGCTGCATGTTGAAGCGATGACTGGATGAAGGTGAAGGCTGCAATAGTGAGCAGTGGCGCTTGTTGCATCTGCGGCGACGTCCATTATACAACTTAAATGACCGTGGTGGAGCAAATGAGCAAAATAAAACCTGCCCATTATGCAACTTAAATGACGGTGGGGGAGCAAAGGAGAAAAATAAAACCTGCCCATTGCCGTGGAGGTGAGCAAATGAAGAAGGTAAACAATTGTTGTGGCCTGGAGGTGCTCAGTGGCGGATCCACGTGGTGGCGAGGTCTGGCGGCCGCCAGACCTGCCCTCCGGCGAAACTTCTGTCCCTTGCCGAGCAGGTGAGCACGCAAAGCAATCATACGTGGACGTCGATTCATTTTTGACATCGAAGTACTCAATCATACGCAGTCTAAGTTTGATGTTTCGCTCGGCGAGTTGGCGCCCTTGGCTCTGCAGATACGACTGGGACAGGAAGGGCATGCAGGTGAGTAGCATGACTGGGCATGCTGTCCTGCTTGGCAAAGCCGTGACCCGTGAGAGAGATTGAAGAGGTAGAGACGGAAAGCACAGCCTTAGATTGCCTGACGCTCTGCTCGGCGAGCCCTTAGATCCGTACATGACTTGACGTGAAAACGAAACAAGAAAAGTGATTTTTTTTTTTAATCCAACTTGTTTTGTAAAGTGTCAATTGTGTTGTGCGTATGTGTTCTACTACGGCTTGATGCACACAAATTTAATTTGGTTGAAGTTGATAGCCGTTTCCAACAAGCAATATTTTGATTGCATCAATGCCGGATATTTTTGCCTATATATGCTTGCTTGTACTTCTACATGTTATTGTTGTATAGGTTCGCCATAGGTCCTGGATCCGCCATTGGAGGTGCTGAAGGAATTGATGGACATGATGACTTGGAACATATGATCCAACGCTCAAAATATTTCAAATGATGTGGCTCAACGTGAGGGTAGAGAAATAGCCATTAAAGACCCTTAGTTGGTTGCACTTATAAAGAGTATATAGCTTTGTCTCGTTAACTTATTCTTAATTTATCATTATTATATTCTACCACTATTATTACCTCAAACCATCTATCTATTGGTAATTCCCAGTGCTCCACCATCATGATTAATCTCACGAGTGAAGAACAGGGGAGTTGCTGGTTGTGTAGAAAGAGACTTACGAAAATATCGTTTGCTAGTTCAGAGTTGTGAAAATAATTGGTGACTCTAATGGAAACTACTTCCCTTTGTTTTCTTCGTGCGTCATCAACTTATTAATAAAAGATGAACCCTTCTCATCCAGGCTATTAGGTAAACTGACTTATCCCATTTTTCTTATTATTATTGTTAAGAAATTGGTTAACGGATTTCACAGATCTTAATATTTTTGAACCAAATATAAGCTTGCTCAACAACGACTTTTGTGATGCCTCGAGAGTCGAAACTATAAAAGGAATTCAGTTTTGAACCAATTTTAGAATACTGAAATTTTTCTCAAATCATGTATTCTTCTGCCGTCCGACTCCATCTAACACAAATCTTAAGTGAGTGATAGAAAGCTACACAACAACCGAGCGTGTTGTAGAAAATCCAAAATAGAACATCGCTAAACCCAACTCAGTTTCGGCGCGCCCATAAACAGATCAATGTTTCTTCATATGCTGGGTCAGCGAGACCATGTTTTTCGCTCTTTTGCCCGGCCTTTGTTCTATTTTCTAGTCCGCAGAAATGGAGGAAGTTCCGATGTGAGTATCGGCCCGGCCCATACAGGGCTGGCTGGGCAGAAGTGATCCAGCCAGCCTGGCAGCCCTGCTCACCCTCTGGCTATAAACACTGAACCGACGCTTACGATTCCTGCTAGAATTATTAGTGGGCTACAATTAGGCCCATTAGGAAATTCTGAATAATTCTTAGAAAATCTCAAAGGCCCATCCATGAATGGTGGGAGTGCATCCTTTAGTCCCACATTGCTAGTTTAGGTGGAGGAGGACCAACTTATATAGAAGGTTGTTCTACCCATTCTTACAAGTGTGTGGATGAGAGGAATAAAGGAAAAACACACGCGCGCGCTCGCCTCGCCTCGCCTCGCGGGGCGGGGCTTGGGCGATGGGCGCGGCCGCGCATCACCTACGTGAATGGTCCGCCGAAATCCGGCCCGATGCCTTGCGGGTGTGCGGCTTCCTTTTGCAGTTTTTCTTTTTCGTGTCCAACACGTTTTTATATGGAAACCGACTCGGTTTTGGGACGCCTTAACCCTAGCGGTTCTCCCTCTATAAATACGTACGGCCGCCGCCCACCAGAACATATCTCAACACGAGTTAGGGTTTTGCCTCTTCCTCCTGCTGCGCCGCCGCTTGTAGTCTGCCCTATCCCGATCGTCGGCGTGCACCGGCGAACGGGAGAGCAGGTCTCCGGAACCGTCGTTCTCTGAGCTCCTGCACCGGGAGAGAGCGAATAAGGTTTTTGGGAAGCGCTCTGCGCGACTGCTCGATCGCTTCCATCACGGCTCGTCTTCCTCAACGTTCGTGTTCGGGGGCTGCTGCTCATCATCGCCTTCGTCGACGTCTTCTCCGCTGTCCCGGCTTGTCTGCATCGCCAATCGTCACGGCTTCTTCATCGTCTCCTCTGAACGATCAGTACGTACTCTCTGAAACCATGTCTCTCTTCTATGCCTACATGATCCATGCTTGTACGATAGTACTGCGAAGTATGGTAGATCTTGCTTTGTTTACTATGGTTTTAGACTTGTCTAGATCTTGCGTAGACTTGTCTAGTTTATTCTGCAATCTGTTCATCATGTTCATGTTTTATTTCTGGATTAAATTAAACCTAAAAGTGCTCATATATCCAATATTCCAAAAACCTTATTGTAGGCACTTTGGTTTAATGGCTGGATTTGTCGATGCACTGAGGCCAGCGCAATTCACTGGCGTGCACTTCAAGAGATGGCAAGTGAAAGTAACGTTGTGGCTTACTGCCATGGGTGTGTTCTGGGTGTCTAATGGCAAACCAGACGGACCGCTGACTGCTGAGCAGGATGAGGCCTATACAAAGGCTAACACAATCTTCAAAGGCGCTATTCTGAATGCACTTGCGGACCATCTTACTGATGTGTATTTTGTGCATGAAAACGCTAAGGAGTTGTGGGATGCTCTGTGTAACACCTATGATGGTGCAGACACTGGCACTGAGTTGTATATCATGGAGCAGTATCATGACTATAAGATGGTCGATGACCGTTCAATAGTCGAGCAGGCTCATGAGATACAGTGCATGGTGAAGGAACTCGAACTCCTTAAGATTGTCGTTCCCGACAGATTTGTGGCTGGGGGCATCATTGCCAAATTACCTCCTACTTGGAAGGATTTCGCCACACAGCTCAAACACAAGAGGCAAGAGATTTCTGTTTCAGATTTAATTGCTTCTCTTGATGTTGAGGAGAAATCTCGGGCTAAGGATGGACGACCTAAAGGAGTTGAGGGTCAAACCAGTGCCAGTGCCAATGTGGTACAGCAGCAGCAGCAGCAGCATCAGAAGTTCAACAAGGGCAAGGGCAAGAACAATAAGCCAAAACAGACCACTACCTTCAAGAAGAAGAAGAACAAGGAGAACGAGGGTTGCTTCGTGTGCGGTGCTTCTGATCATTGGGCAAAGAAGTGCCCAAACCGCAAAGGAAGAAAACCTCAACAGGAGCAGAAGTCTGCGAACATGGTGACCATTGCTGGAAGTGGAAATAGTGGGTACGGTTTACCTTCTATTTTTTCAGTATTTCAATCTACAAGTTGGTGGCTTGATACTGGTGCTAATGTTCATGTTTGTGCTGACGCTTCTCTGTTTTCTTCTTACCAGGTCCAACGGGATTCTTCCGTCCTGATGGGGAATGGGTCACATGCTTCTGTTCATGGTGTTGGTACGGTCGATCTGAAGTTTACTTCGGGAAAGATCGTGCGGCTGAGGAACGTGCAGCATGTCCCTTCTATCAACAAGAATCTAGTTAGTGGTTCCCTTTTGTGTAGGGATGGTTTTAGGCTAGTGCTTGAGTCTAATAAACTTGTCGTTTCTAAGAGTGGACAATTTATTGGTAAAGGCTATGATTGCGGAGGCTTGTTCCGTTTTTCCCTTTCGGATTTCTATAATAAGTCGGTGAACCATATTTCTAGTGGTATTGATGAGAGTGATGCTAGTGTTTGGCATTCACGTTTATGTCATTTGAATTTTGGTTCTATGTCTCGACTTTCCAGCTTGAATTTAATTCCGAAATTTTCCATTGTCAAAGGTTCTAAATGCCATAGTTGTGTGCAATCAAAGCAACCTCGAAAACCTCACAAGGTAGCCGAGGAGAGACATTTGGCACGATTAGAACTCATACATTCAGATCTGTGCGAGATGAATGGTGTGTTGACAGAAGGTGGAAAAAGATATTTCATGACGTTGATTGATGATGCGACTAGATATTGCTATGTATACTTGTTGAAAACAAAAGACGAGGCTCTAAACTACTTCAAAATCTATAAGGCTGAAGTTGAAACTCAACTTGAGAAAAAGATCAAACGTATTAGGTCTGATCGCGGTGGTGAGTATTTTTCTAACGAGTTTGACTTATTCTGTGCGGAACATGGTATTATTCATGAGAGGACGCCTCCCTATTCGCCCCAATCAAACGGGATTGCCGAAAGAAAGAATCGCACTTTGACTGACTTGGTTAATTCCATGTTAGCCACTGCTGGATTATCCAAGGCATGGTGGGGGGAGGCTTTACTGACATCATGTCATGTCCTGAATAGAGTTCCCATGAAGAATAAAGAGAAAACTCCGTATGAAGAATGGATTGGAAGAAAACCATCGCTTTCTTATTTACGCACATGGGGTTGTTTGGCCAAAGTTAATGTGCCAATAAACAAGAAGCGTAAGTTGGGACCTAAAACTATGGATTGTGTCTTTTTGGGATATGCTCATCATAGCATTGCTTATAGATTTTTAGTGGTTAAATCTGAGGTATCTGATGTTTATGTCAATACATTAATGGAGTCTCGTGATGTGACTTTCTTTGAGGACATATTTCCTATGAAAGATTTGCATAGCATTGTTAGATTATCTTCTGATGTGATTCCTGAAATAATACCTGAACCTGACACACATTCTGAACATGCTGAACATACACTTGAGTCACTTCCAGAGGAGAATGACAGTGAAGCTCATAGGAGGAGCAAAAGACAGAGGACTGCAAAGTCTTTTGGATGATAGTGGAAGCTTTTATATGGATGATTCTGAATTTTCTAGTACTAAACAATTTGAGATGAATGCTTCTACTGACAATCCTGTTATAATGAGGTTGCCTAGCGATCTTTTGGCAGTCGCATCTATTGCTAGAACAAGTGTCTCAGCGAATGATAGTGCTTCTGATTTTTCTTCTACAGCAGAACAACAAGTATGTGAGTCTTCTTGTGATGATCTTTTAGAACCATTTACTACAACTCCAACCCAAGCTGTGGACTCTCCTATTGACTCTTCTATAGAGTCAATGCTTGATGTTGATGTGACAAGTGGCTTATCTCTAATATCTCATGAAGTACAACGTGATGGAACTGCTATTAATGTGAAGGGGCAGCGCTCTAATATTTTCCAATCAGAGTGCAAAATTAAAGAAAAGGTATGCAAATTGATTATTGATGGTGGAAGCTTTACTAATGCTATAAGTTCAGATGTTGTACATGCACTTTCTCTATCAACCTGGAGGCTTCCTAAACCTCGTTACATGCAATGGATGAATAAAAGTGGCACGCTGAAAATTACTCACAAGGCGAGAGTGAAATTTTCAGTGGGAGATTATGTGGACAGTGTTGACTGTAATGTGGCACCGATGAGTGAGTGTCATTTGTTGCTTGGGAGACCATGGCAATTCGATCGTGATGCTACACATGGTGGTAGATCGAACAATTATTCCTTTGTGCATAGAGGTGTGCAGCATGTGTTAAAACCGATGCTCGAGAGTGCTATCAAGGTGGATGCTTTACCTGCTGTTAGAAAGAAGAAGAAAGATCCACCAATTGATTCCCCAAAGCTGAGGACGGCTTTGCTGCAAGGGGAAGAGAATGATATGATTGTCGACGCAGATCCAATGCTTGCTGGCAATTTTTCTTGTGATATGTTCGTTCCTGATATAATAAGCGCATCTAATATTCCTGACATTGTTCCACTTGTGGCTCCTGAACATTGTGTCCTGGTTCCTACAGTTGCAGCTCTTGATTCTTCCAAAAAGATTGTTGATGTAAAAATTGGCTCGATGGCTAATGTGTTGAAAGACAATGATGTGAATGGTCCTGTTCCAGTACATGCTGCTAACGTTTCCAAGAATGTTAGAAAAATGATCACTGCTAGCTCAGGATTTATTTGCAATGATTCAAATAATTCTTCTATACAAAGTGGCTCTCCAAATTCTGTATTGAAAGATGAGAATTGTGCCGCCGATGTTACAAGCCAAAAAATGCATTTTGACAGAGTTAATCATCAGTGCATCGACAAGGCCATGATGGATGATGTGGATCTTATCTCTGATGAACATATCTCAAAGCCGAGGACGGCTTTGTTTCAAGAGGGAGAGGATGACGAGCCCATGGCTCCTGATATTGTTACATATATGGAATCTTCAAGGAAGTGCAGTGATCCAATAATTATTACTGGCAGTCTTTCGAAATATTCAAATATTCAGTTTGGTGATATTCCTTTTATCGAGAAATATAATGCACATGAGGCAATATTCACTGTTGCTGGTATGTCAGCAAAGATGATTATTAGTGGCGCAACATTACTCGAGAAAGAAGAGAAGAAGAAACCAAGAAAATATATTTGTATTGGTAGCATTCAAGTTGAACTCAAGTAGGAGGCGTGGGGTTGCATGGTTAGTCCGAGAAGGAAAGCTAATGACTGTCTAAACACTTGTATTAGGCAAGGGGCCGTAGTATTTTATTATTTGTGCATGCGCATTAGTTCTATTGGGTTTGAGTCTTAGTCGTTCAGGTTTATTTTATTTTGGGTTTGAGTCGGACAAGATTTCTTTGTTGAGTCTGGTTCGGTCGTGTGAGTCGAGATAGGCCTGCGTGCCTTTAATTGGGGCGTGGCCCTTGTATCGAGGAAGTTAGGTTTTGGTTTTGAGTTTATTTTGTCGAGAGTTTTCTCCTCCCAGAGCCTACGGTGGCGCCGCCATCGTTCATGCCGTGGTGACGGCAAGAACCGATCTTGAAGATTGACCGAAGGGTGTGACCAGGCATTCTGTCTCCTGGGTACGTTGTTTGATCTCGGTGGAGATCCCCTCTCTCTGATCGTGCTTTTGTTAATGCACGGGTAGAGGAGTTAGCAAGGTTTGGCGTCTGCTATCAAAGGCTGGAGTCAATCCATCTATTTTTCTATTGCTGGTTATTATCTGGACACCGTCATTTGTCCTCTGTTTTGCTCAGAGTAATTTTTCATCCAAGAATTATTGTGTCGTGTCGAATTTCTATTGCTACTGCATCTGGTTCTTTGAAACTGTGAGAGACAAGTTGTTCTACGTTATCTTGCACTAGCTGTCTTGGATATACTAATTCGTAGCCTGCAGTTATACAAGTACTTGTCTCCTGCTTGATTATTTGTGAGTTCAGTGGAGAATAAAATCTGCTGAATTTGTACCGTGAAAGATCGGGAAAACTTTCGGACACCGTCATCGTGTCCTTATCAGCGGGTGTCAGCGGGCAGCATTTGTCTTATGGGCGGCACAATTTTGCTCAGGGGTGGCCGGATTTCGAGCAGGGCGCGGATTGCTGGTAGGAGACGGCGGGATAGGGAGCGTGCCGGGGGTCGCGGAGCAGAGGAACGTCGGCGTGCAGAGCAGGAAGAGCTTGAGGCCGGTGCGAGCCTGCGCATCGGTGCCAGGGCTGCGCGTCGGAACCAGGACGAGCCTGCGCTTGGGGCCGGCGAGGCGAGGCCAGCGTGCCAGCGCGGGGAGGCGGGACCGCATGGGGAGGCACGGAGAGGCGCGGGGAGGAAGGAGATAGGAGGGGACGAGGAGAAAGAAAAGAATGAAACGTTTTCTTATGTAATCAGTGACAAAGGTGGGTAAATACTTCAGAATTCCGCGATGACTCTCGTTTTGTTGATTGGTGGAGTTGGTTTTGAGGTGCTCCAAAAAATAAACTAGAACTCCACCAATTCTTTAGAGTTGGTCAGCTCCAGGAGTTCTGAGAGTTAGGTGTTTGGCTGGCTTTAATCAGCTCTAAACTGTAGTTGGCTCCAGAGCCATGCCAAACACGCTCTTAATCTGCCGGCTCTCCGGTTAATACTTATGAAGTCTCGTGTATACCGTCTCCTAGTACACGCTTGCATGGGAGGAGCATGCTTATGCAGCTCGTTTATTTATGGTATTACGATTAGTGTTTATGAATTTTTGTACTATGTATGTATGCAATGCCACTTGCCTTCGGGTGGAGGACCCTGTGAATCCTTTTTTACGTACGTGGCAGTAATCTTACCATGCTAGTCTGCTAGTTTGTTTGCTTCATGATTCACAAGCATTCAGTTTTTAGCACTTGTCAAGTACAAGAGACATGCTTTAATTTGTGCACATGAACCTTTGCTATGCGTTGCCCGTACAGTTAACACACATGTTACTAGTACGCATAATACTGGCGCGCCCGTTCAAATTTTGCACCCGGCTAAGAAGTGCACTGTAGCCTGGCTTGCGTAGACATAATCAGCATGGGTGCTGAAGCTGTGCATGTGGCGGCACTGTCACGTACACCAGAGCAGTTTTCTCTTGCTGTAATACGCACCTGCTGTAGCTTAAAGGAAAGCTCGTACTTCGCTCAAGGGAAACTTTTGTCGACGTGTATCTATACGTTCGCACTTTTATTGTTGTGCTAACCATGCATGCAGTGGTCGAGCTATGGGGAAAATACGACGGTACCTCGTCTCGAAGGGCCGTAACCGGTTTTTCTTGCGTATCTGGACGACGCGGAAGCATTGTGCATGCTGAGCCCTTCTGTCTCCATGACTGCCCTGCGCGCGTTGTCGTGCTCCAGGCCGCGCCTCGAGCACGCTGAGGCAGACGACGTACACGACGTGGCACGCAGCCACGGCGCCGCGCCGGAGGTCGGCGAACACCGGACGGCGGGGATCAGCAGCGCTTTGAAAGCGGCCGGCGGCACGGGCAGCGGTCACCGACAGGTATCGTGGCTGCTGCTCCCCAGTGGTCTGATGCGAGGAAAGGTCCATCGAGAAACACGTCATCGACGCCAACAACATGCCACGGCTTACCCTTCGTCTTCGCGGCATGCACGCCGGAAGAAGCCTCGGCGCCATGCCGACAAAGCTACTGCGGGAGGTCGTCCCGACGCCTACCGCAACATAGGTGCAGAACTTCTCACCTCGACACCATCGCCAGCAGCAACCCGACGACGAGGCAACAACGCCGGGGACACGGCAAGCGCAGCAGCCGAAGACCGCTGCTGACGCCACCTGCAGGCGCTGCTTCGGATATACGGCCAAGGCCGGGGACTGGAATGTTTAATCCTAATTCAACATCAACTTAATGAAATCACCTAGTCAGATGTAGATCACATCTAGAGACATTAATCTGAACTGAAAACTCACCCGTCATGATCATAGCCATTGCAGATGGCTGATGAGGTTGTGGATGTAGCAGAACAGCATGATGTCGATATAGATCGACGGCACCGAGCATCCAAACCTTCCAGCACCTTAGGGATCGGTAAATTAGGGTTAGGTTTAATTTCTGACGGTTTAAAGTCATGATTAACTCGTCAATTAGGGTAACAGGGGTTCCTTTGGTTATATAGTGATGTAAGCTTGGAGCCGGGCCCTTATATGGGCTAAATTTTGCCTCCCGATCAAGACAACTAATGAAGGTTAGAGTCGGATTAGGATTTGGGCCCTTTTGAGCCACTTGACCGAGGTCAATAATTCCAACATGAAAGTCATCCAAACATCCTCACCGTGGCGGTCGGTGCGAAGATGTTGGGAAGCTTCCCATTGACACACGCTAGAACCCGGCATCTTCGAACGACCGCCAACACTGCCCCACGCAGTAGACATGGCAGGGACACTGTTGGGGATCCGCGGAGCAGGATTCGATCCCGGACAGCCCTCTCCTTGAAACCGAAGGGTTTAGCCAGGCTAACCAAATTACACTTCGTGTGTCGTTTGTCTTTCCTTCCGCAGGACTTGATGCTGGGCGCGAAGGGCGGATCGAGCTCCCGAAGGGTCTCCGTCACGCGAAGGCTCAGGGCTTCGGGCGAAGCTCGGCTGGGCGCCTCGCGCATGTCCGAAGATCTGCGGGACCTGATGCGGGGCACGAAGGGCAGATCGATCGTCCGAAGGTTCGCTGCCACGCGAAGGCTAAGGGCTTCGGACGAAGCTCGGCTGGGCGCCTCGCGTATGACCGAAGACCCGTGGGTGGGCCCAGAGCGGCACGGATGACGAGTACGTCAGCGGCCAGGGTTTCTGGTGTACCCTCGACGGGAAGATGGCAAAAGTATATTGTGCCCTCCGGACATTTTTGTACCGAATATCCTGTACATTATTCTCCGTGATCAGGGGTAGTTTAGGCATTGATTTGTAATCCCTGATCACGGTATAAATACCCCCTCCCATGCACTGGAGAGGGGGTCGACTCCTTGCTATGTAACATAATTGTGAATGCAATGGCCTAGACTTCGTGTTGCGCAGATTCTCTCTGAAGTACACGAAGCCGTTCCCTTTCTCTCACGCTTTCTCTCCGTGCTTCACCCGGTGCTGGGTTTTCTTCTCGAAGAATCCCAACAGACACGGCGACTCGACACCATCACGATGAGTGATGTGAAGGACGCGAAGAACAGCACTAAAACTCACAGCCGGAATCGCCACCGAGGCGCACCATGCAGCCGAAGCACAACGGAGATCATGACAACCGAACTTGACCATGCGCATCGCCAAGCTGATTGCAGTGTCATGGCACAAGTGCCGGAAGACGCCTCGGTGCCACGCCGACAAGAACTATTACCACGGGCTTAGGGGACCGTCCCGACGTGCACAACAACTCCGCTGCAGCCGACATCATACGTGTCGCCACTTGCGGATCCAGTAGGCGGCGGCCCGAAGGTTCACCCCCAACCCACCAGGCTGAAGCTGGGCGCACGTTCCGGAGGTCAGCCCGGACCTGGTGCGTCTCCCGGAGGAGGCCCGAAGCCTTAAACGCTTCCCGGAGTTTGGCCCGAAGCCTCGAGCGCTCCCCGGAGGTCGTTGTCCCGAAGGCTCACCTCTGGCAGGGTCTGAAGGTCAAGCCGAAAGCGCTCAGGCCCAGAAGGCGACAGCCGGAAAGAAAGCCCACCTGCGCCGAAGCAGAAGTAGACCACACACTGCCCCATTGGCGCATCCCGGAGGCCGGCCCCGAGAGGCTCAGGCTTAAACAAAACTCAGGACATCAGCACTACAACGTCGAGCCATCAGGGATATGAAGGTGTTCTGAGAGGCTGAGACCGATTGCCGACACGGGCTGCATGACGCCGCCATTAAGCCTCGGTGACATCTGGGACAAAACGAGCCCTGAAGCCACCGGTTTCATCATCGTGCACACGATGATGGCTTTGCCAAAGGCCCAAAGCTGCAGCCGTCGCTCGGGAAAATCCACTCGACATGGCGCAGACCACTGTGGGCGACACGGGCGGCCATCTCCACCGCCGCCGCTAGTCTACCGTCGCCGATCCTTCTCGCCTTGCCGGCGTCCGAGCTAGTCCTGGGACTCGGGCCGTGCTCGGGCCGGCACGGCACGGGCCCGTCGTGCTTTGTGCCATTCCGTGCCGGGCCGTGACGGCCCGTCGTGCCGCATCGTGCCGTGCCGGTCGGCCCGAGATGCCGAAAATGCGGCCCGGGCACGGCACGGAGCCCATCATGCCGTCGTCGGGCCGTGCCAAGCACGGGCACGGCCCGGTTTCATTGACATACTACTTCAAAAATACGTTTTCAGCATATAGAAAGCATGTTTTTATTGTTTGAATTGATTCTTTTTATAATGTTACATGGACAAAAAAAACTTAAAAACTTCACAAAAATTACACTACCTTAGGAAAGCTATATTACATGTGTATATCAAATTTGAGTTCTAAAGTCATCATATTTTGAGTGTAACGAAAAAACAAAAGGAAATTGAGTTTTTGCATTTTTTTATCTTCAAAAATATATTGAATTTTGAACTCAATTTTGGTGTAGAGCTGTTCCAAGTCAACACTAACCTATACCATTTATGAGGAATTTTTTAAACAATGTTTGCATGAAAGTGTGTTCAAATTTTACTAAACAACGGAGAAATAATAAGGTTTTGTGATAAATGAAGAGCAATTCAAACTTATACAGTCGTAAATGCTTAAAAAATTATACAAAAATTCTATGTGTAGATATGTAGTAGTTGTACCTCCACACAAAAAATCATTTACAAATTCAATTCCTGTGGTGATTTACAAAAAGGTAAAGAAAATGTTAAATAGTGACCATTAATGTGTTGACTGATCAGTATAAAATTGAAATAGAAAAATTTGATTAAAAAGATTCTACATGATAGATCTTATTTTTTAAAGATTTTAGAAGAAAAAATCAACTCATTTGGACTACAGATGCAAATTCTGTACAAGTTTAAATTTTTCAATACGAATCAAAATACAAAATAAATCTTGGCTCAAGAACATCATCCCGTGCCACCACCGTGCCGTCGGGCCGTCACCTTCGTGCCGTGCCGGCCGGAGCACGGCACGATCGGCCCTGTGCGACCGTGCCGTGCCGTGCCGCCCGTCGGGCCCAAAATCTGGGCACGGCACGGCCCGTCAGTTCGGGCCGTGACCCACCCGGATTTGGCCCGGCCCAAGTCCCAGGACTAGTCAGAGCCCATTTGCCGGAACAACCCGTGCGATGGCAATGACGGCGGCAGCAGGGCAATCGACCGGCCCCTTTTTTCGCCCTCAGTCCACCCCATCTACCTGCTGCTGCTCCCGATCATCGACCTCGGCCAGATCTTGGGCTCGGAGTATATTCGCAGGGTGGATCCCTCAGCGAGGATGTACATGGGGGCGACGTCGTTGACGCGGGTGCGGCCGATGCCTAGGGTGCCAATCTGCAGCACGACGTTGGCTAGCGGTATTTGACCCAGCATCGCGAATGATGTCTCCTGGTGGTGGGTGACGACCGCTCCGTATTTGGACCTGGTCGACGCCGGACCGCCGTTCCTCGGGGTCCTTCCACTTCGGCTCGTCGTGCTCAGCCGGATTGACGGCCTTTGTTCGCCCTGCGCGGTGGCCTGATGCGGGCACACCTGCGCATGGAAGCAACGGTTCTTGCAGCCCCAAGTGCATGTGCATTCGAGGGCTGGCAGTGGCTGCGGCTTGACGGAGATGGATAATTCTTGTCTCTTCCTCGTCGCTCGGTTATCGCTCCCCCAACCTTTGAAGACAGTCACGGTGAGATGCGGCCTGATAAGACATGTGTCAGCGGCAGCAACATGACGCGATTACCGTGATTTATGTGTTGCTAAAGTGTGATGTGTTGAAGACAGATGCCATCTCTTGCTTCATGGTTGGCGGGTACGTCGCCTTATTTTGCCTCTGATTGGTTTCACTAGCGCTCTCAGGGGCGGGTCCACCTTTATTCAAAGGTATTCAACTGAATACTCATCATTTTTGACAAAAAAATTGTATGTGTAATATATCCTCTATATATAAATGAAAAACACAAAAAAATCCACCTAAACATACCTGCCTGGGGCCTTTTATGTGCAGGGCGTCCTATAGTTAACATATAATAGATTAGCCCAATAGCCCACTAAATCTGAGCAGCCCAGCCCAATTAAGAACATCAACACTTCAAAATAGAAGAGTCAACATTTTCGTGGTTCTATTTCAATATTTTTTAAATAAAAATCAATATTTTTTAAAAAATGTTGATCAGTAACAACAAAAATGTTGACATAGTGTAAACAAAATGTTGACTCAATACATTTAAAATGTTGACGATTTTTAAAAAATGAAAAAATATTCATATTGGATCTCATTTTGTAGAATTAATTGTAACAAACATGTAGGTTGAAACGGATTCGAAAACGGACTTACAATTTAGAAGAAAAATGCGTTTAAAGTTTAAAATCCGTTTCTTTTTCTCCCACTCCCCTACCCGCCCCAATCAGGATGTGACACGTGGTGAAATCTGGTTCTCTCCCTCTCACCCGCAACCCGCGTCAGCCGTTGGATCTGAATCGGCACGAGTCTCGAAGTGTCCTATTGAATCAATCCCATCGGATAACCTACATATAGGATCCACCTACCTGCCTGGCCTCTCGCTGCTCTCTCCACCGCCAGCCCAATAGAGAAACAGGCCCATCCGGCATCCCCTACACTACACGATCGCAGAAGTCGAGTCATCGAGTCGCTCGTCTCCTTCCTCTACGATCAAACAGCAGATACCAGCCGCTGCCAGGAATCGCTCGAACTCAACTGGAACCGCCATCCGCCGAGGAATCCAATTGAGTGGACTGCCACGGCGTCGCCCTGCCCGATCGATCGCCGGTGAGGATTTCTGGAGAACTGCTTTCGTGATTGTTGGTTGCCCGATCGCCATTCTCTTGAGCAAGATCAATTCTAAGCAGATACCTTGTCCAAGTTTGTTTGACTATTGCAGAAAAATGCATACTGTGTTTGTTTTGTTAAATAGAAAATGCTCCTGCCTGGAAAAAAAGACTAACTGCCCACAACCCTCTAGGATTAGGCGATTAGCTCAAGTCTGTTTGAATGAGACTCTATGTTCTTCCATTTGCTAAGGCTATTAAATTTTATGGACTCAACCTTAGCCAAAAAAAAACTATGTATGTGTTATGAATCCATAACTTAGGATGGCAAAAAGAAATTTCATTGCAAATTTTGAATATCCATGGTCTAAATCCTGGGCCCGCCACTGAGCGCTCTTGGTGCTTAGCTGGTGGCCGAAGTTTGACGAGGTGGCGGCTGGTGTTGGCCGGATTTGCTCAACACTTAGCAAATCGAGGCGGTGGTGGTCAGAATGTCCTGGTTACTGATCCGCTTGAGAAGACCGCCAGGGAGAAACGTCGGGCTGCAATCTTGTCCCGTCACATCCCTCCTCTTCAACGACCTGAGGTACCACGACCATGCTGAGGTTGTTGCCACCATGAAAGTATGCTACACTATTAAGCATTTACTTGGCCACTAATCAAGAAGGCGACGGGAGAACGCAATTGACATTGGATGCAGGCAAACTTTAGTACTGATATATTCATGTACTAAAGTTGTTTTTTCTCGTTTGGTTTATGTAATAAACCGGGTTGTGTGCGTGTTGGCTGTACACAGGCACATAGAGGCTGAAAATGTAATTCCATTCGACCAATTAGTCACCGAGTCTCGCGCCCAAGAAAATCTAAAAAAAAAAAGACTACCGCCAAAGAAATTAGACGCACGCGACCAATTCGTCACCGAGTCTCGCGCCCAGCGGAGAACCAGACGCTCCAATGTCTCAGGAACTTGCAGCCATCGACGGACTGCTGTCCTGACATAACGCGTCAGGCGATACTATCCCGGAAGACTGAAATGCCAGTTCAACATTACCGCAGTCAGCCGCCGACACCATCCCCGAAGGTCGCCCCAAACGACGAAGCAAGGTCAAGTGCCGCGGCCGGAGCTCACCCTTGTCTACCACTTGTACCTCATGAAACCCCGATGCGACGACGGCCTGAACGTCCTGCAACAGAGACCTTCGGCCAGAGACATCATCCAACGCAGACCTTTGGCAATCCCCGACGGTGCCATCACGATGTGCAACTGTGATGACACCACAATCACAACGGCAGACCACATCAAGGGCATGAGGGCGTCCCGAGGCTGGCTGCCGACACACGCTGCCACTACACCTCGATGCCGCACTGGCAAGGCAGACACGCCGCCAGAGATGCGTGAAAGGACCGTGTGACCGAGGGGGGGGGGGGGGTGAATCGGGCACACCATGAACTAATACTTTTTGCACTTCTAGCTACTCAATCTAGTTTGCACATGTAAAGGTCTACAACATAAGCGTACATATGCACTACGTGTAAGTGATCAATCAAGGATAAGATGTGCTAGGACTTGTACATGCTAGGTGCAAGGCATACATGAACATAAGGAAACAACCTAGCATATAGATATAACAATATGTCACCCCCCAAAATTTCCTATTTTGGGATGTGAGTCGTTTTCCAACTTTAAATGCCAATTTTCAATAATTTCAAAACTTTGTCTCAATTTTTATTTAAATTTAATTAATTTTGTCTTATGAAATGTTTGCCTCAAATGATTTCTTTTAATTTAGTTCAAACGTTTATTTTAAATGGTTTGATTATGAAAATGTTTAAATAAGCAAATTTTATTTTGTTTCAAAATTTTGAAAATGCTTGTCTTGAATTTCTTTTGTTTTCTTTAAAATGGTTTGAGTCTTTTTATTATTTCATAAACAAGAAAATAAGTAAAACAATACCCCTTACTTTTTTTTGAGGGAAAAAACACTCCTCTATCCACACATCCGACCAAAATCTTGTTTTCCTTAATGAAGAAATTCTCCACCTCTCGAATACTTGTCCCTCACCGCAGGTAGATCTTTCCAAAATGGGATGTTCCTCTGCCTTTTCTGCTTAAAAAGCCACCATATACTACAACAAATCAAGTGATCAGTGACGAATCTGAGGTGACGTTTCTGGGTAACTTCATAGATATGCACCATTCTGTGACGATCCTTGAAATTTCGTCATGTGCCTTGCTGTGCATAATGGGCCGATTCTTTAGTCCCAAGCCACCGCGGCGGGTGGCTCCAAGCAGATCCAGCGGATGACGGCGCCCTCCTCCGAGCACCTCGTCCAGGGTGCCCTCCTGCATGCTCTTCATGGCATCCTCCTCCGAGCACCCTCCTTCATGATTCTCTATGATGATTCTTTGTTTTTTTTTTCTTTGAGGGCTTGTTGTTCTCTGTATGACGTAGTTGAAAGAATGCAAATGTGTTGTATTGCTACTGCCGTACTGATTTCAATTGCCAAATAGTTGAAAGAATGCAAGTGTGTTGGGGATTTAAATGATTGATAGCATTACTCGTGCGATTGTTTAACTCTGCAAGTTGGATTCGTCACAAAGGGCCGGGTCCGGGCTGGTACAGGCATAAAACTGGGTTGGGCCTAAACCGTGACGCTGATGGATCGTCGTAGATGGGTGACCATTCCGTGACGATTCGAAGAAAACATCACCCGATTAATCTATGACGCGAGATACATGACGAAATTTTATTTCGTCACGGATGCTTGTTTGTGACGGTTTTTAGGCAATCTATGACGAAAAATAAATGTCACAGATTAACTAGCATCCAGAAGAATGTCGTATTTAATGTGCATCGAATTCTATCATATTAGCATCAGGAGAACTAAACAAGTTTACACATGCTACAATATTGAACATATCAAAGCAAATGGAGAAACTTACCCGACTTTAACTTCATATGCTAGTCACAAATGCTGCTGCCACTGTGCAAAATGTAAGCTTTAGTTCAATGGAAAAGAAACAGGACAAACTACCTCAATTCAGACACAGTCCAAATGTAAATGATTATATCAAACATAAAATTAAATGTTTAGATGCAATCAAAATGAAATGTAGCAACATTGCCATACCGCTAGCTTTGACATGTCCTAATCTGCATGAAATCCTAGATTATCCTGAGGTCTAACAAATTCTAATCTTCAAGCACGGCAGCAGGCACTAGCTTTCCAAGGAAACACAACCAGGGTCACATAGAACTGCAACCTATGTACACTAATCCATCTAGCTAACTATGCCACACGAATAAGAGATACTGAGTATAGTTATAGCAGCAGGGCATATAGTTGAACATGTTGCGGGCGTCCAGAAAACATGTCCTAGAGGAAGGGGTAGGTGGCTGGAGAAGGATTCTGGAGCTTATCAAGTGGAAGTGATGAAGAACGCTGCCGGGAAGACGGACGGTAGGTGGCTTTCGTGTGGAGGGCCGCCGCAGATCTAAGGGAGGAAGTCCTCACCCGGCCGTCCATGCGCCTTCGCATATATAGGGGAGGAAGTCACCGTCCATGCATCACTGCAGATCTCAGTGAGGAAGCTTCAACTATACGTCGTGGACAGCAGCAGCGTAGGGCTTGAAGACGACAACGCCTTGGAGCCACAGTTGTCGGGGCCACCTCGTCAGCGGGCTTCGGGTTGACCTCGCAGGGCATCACTATAAATCAGAATGGAATAAATTTTCGGGTCAGGAGATGGGAACACCAGACGGGGTATTGATCCCCCGTCTGTGATCATCAAAGGCCATAGTATCACAGATGAGGTTCAAAGTCCCTCGTCTGAGGTACGGTCCAGAACTGGATGTAGAAACGTATCACAAACGTGGAAAACCAAATCCCGTCTGTGATCACTAAATTACAGACGGGAGATCATTCCCCGTCTATAATATAGTGTCTTCTATTTGCATTTCTGTAGCAGTGACTTAGTCAACAAACTTTCATTTCTTGCCTTGGTATTAGTAAAACCTAGACCTCAAAACTCTCTAGGAATTTCCAGGACCTCCCATGTAACAATGTGATATTTTTTCTTTAGGCATATTGTGTTCATCTTATGGTGTATGTCATCTTCACGAGTCCATGGTGTAATTTGGTTTTGAGTTGAGACTGGACTCCAATAGATTTGTTCTGCTGACCTATGAGGCATGTTAGCGTTGCAAGGTTGGTAATCTCATTTCTCCTTTTTGGTAGACATAAGAAAGCTCTCTAGCCCAGGTGTTTATTACTCACAGGGATACCCAGATAATCGGAGGTGCTTCTTATTCTTCACAAGAAAACAGATTGTCAACTCCTTTTTGTTCATTTGCATGAAATCAATACACTCGTAGGAACTTCGTATGTGCGATCGTTTCATCATCAAGCTCTAAAAAAAATTGTATCGTCGCGTATCGGAGGTGAGTTAACCCCATATCAACAAGGTGATTCTCGATTTTTCTTTTCCGTCCGACCCCGTCGAGCACTCTGTCACGCAGCCTGTTCACCCTCTCGAACCGTTCGGTTCCTCTTCGTTCCCCATTGCCTCTATTCTCTCATGATCGAAGCCCCTGCACTGCTGATTAGTGTTGATTGTTGAAATCAGATGGAAACGTGGATCCCCAGTTTAAGCAAAACCGTGGCAGACGGACTTGAGCTCTGATTCATGGCATACGAAGTGGCGCAAATCAGGAGAGCCACTCGCCACAGTGAAGGTGATGCACGTGCAGCCCAGCGATCAGAGCGAGAGGGTTGGCCATCATAAACTTAAAAAAGATAAATAAAAATTTCTGAGACAGTAAAATTAGAAAAAATTTCACAAACCCATCAAAACTTTGCCTTTATAGTCACAAACCCACCAAGTATAATGCATGTTTACATAACTGTATCCGAGGAGTAGGGGAACGAAGCGGTACCCTCGGGTCGTCTCCTTCCCAGGGGCGACTCGGGGGCGACTCCAACCCCGCCGCCACAGCACCCCCACCCCGAGCTCCCTCCCCCTCACTGCCGCCCGAGCAGCTCGCCGGTAAAGCCGCGCAGCTGCAGGGAAGGCGGCAGCGGGGCCTTTTTCACCTTCGCATGGTCGCCACCACCAACCCCCCCCCCCCCCCCACCCCATTCGCCCGGTGATTCCGGCGATGTCCGGCCACTCCTCCACCAGATCCACCCTCTCCATCACCAGATCCGGCAATCCCATGCCCGGATCGACGCAGAGCCCGACTCAAATCGACGTCCCGGACTCGCAACGGGTCCGCGAGCGGCAGCGTCCAAGCTCGGTGAAGGTCTGGCTTCCATGGTGCGTGTGGTGGCGAGAGATACGAGCCCGGCGTCGGCGAAAGAGGGGGTCCTCGAGCTGAGGCGGTGCGGCAGCACTCCTTCGTTCTCAAGAGCCCAATGCCTTGGAGTTGGCCATGGTGGTGCCCCGTGCTGCCATTGTGGCTCGATCTGGCTTCCCAAGGCCTGGATCTAGCCCCTCACGGCAAGGGCCCTGGCTTGGCTGCTGGGAGATGTCGCGGTGAGCGCGGCCATGTGCCGTGTGTGTGCGCCCTACGGGGTGCGGGGCGGCACCGTGTGTCCACGCCATTGGAATAGCTCCTTGCGCCGCAACCGTTTGGACATGGAGGCATCGGGTGAAAGCTTTGCCCTGCTCTAGGCCGGTGCTGGCAACAGGGACGCCTATCAGGCGTCATACCACTTCCTGTTGCTGTGGTGTCTCCATGACCCCGTGCCTGGGGTCCTCCCGGTGAAAACTTAGCTCTGGTATTCAGAGGGGCGACGACAATGCCTTTGGCATTGTGTCCACCCTAGTGGTGGCGTCTTGGAGGTCCTCAAGCTGTCTGGTGCCTTTGGCTCTTCCTTCTTTGTTATTGTTACTTCTTGCTCCACTATGGTTGTTGTCGTGAGGATTCGGCAAGCTCTGTTGCTAGGCTACAAGCTTCGGGACTTTCTCAGTTTGCATGGTTGGCTTTGATCGCATTCTTCAGCGGCCTCCCCCCTTTGGGGCTTCCTCCCCTCAATGGGCGTCGGTGGACGTTGGACTTGCTGGCAACTTGAACAACCAGCCCCTGATCTGGTTTGAATGCGGGCAATTGTTGTCAACGGCAGCTCATAGTTGTTTGCAGACTAGAAGTTTCTGTGTATGATTAGTGCTGATATTTGTGTGTTTCTTCGCCTGTCTGAAGCCGGGTTAGCGAGACCAGGGGACTCTCTCTAGGTGATCCTCCCTCCTTCAAGCTCCCCCTTCCTCTTCTTCTTTGAGGGTATTGGAGGACATCGACAAGAGTGGCGACCAGACGGCCGAGGCGTGTGGACGTGTCGTATGCCTTGGTTAGATGAAGATGGGAGTCGAAGCTCGCAGATGGTCGGTGCAAGTTCGGCAAGCATGTTTCTTAGTGATGGTTCAAACTGATGAGCTGTGACATCTAATCAGTGGTGGTGTTTGGAGTTTTCCTGATTTGTTGTTTCTCCCTCTGTAATCTCTGCTCAGTATGCCGAGACTTATCATTTTGTTTTGTTGCTCAAATGAGCAATGTGCATTGTAACAATGTAACTTTCCTACTTCTTGCGCATTTCGAATGAAAAGTAGGTGGGGAATTTCCCCCCGAATCGCTCGAAAAAAAGTATAATGCATGTTTCACAAACCCACAAATAATTTGGGGTGTTGTTTCAAGAACCCAACATATTTTTAACTCATACCATATTTCATACTCTGTATCCACATGTCAATTGCATAGTAAAAATCCGGGACCATACAAATTGGATGCATGAGTTAAAAATATGATGAGTTATTGCAACACCTTAAATTATTGGCGGGTTTGTGAAATATGCACTATACTTGGTGGGTTTGTGATGATTATATATAAAGCCATAGTTTTGATGGGTTTGTAAAATTTACTCATAAAATTAAGGTGTTCATACCTGACAATACGCATGAAAGCGGGACGGTCTGCGGCTGCCCGCCCCGCCACCGCAACAGCCGCAAGGCTCACGCGGGCTGTTGCGGCGTGTCCACCAACGCCCCCAAGAGTCTCACGGCGATTTGCGGCGCCCGCCAGCCCGCTTCGTCTTGCAGTAGAACCAGTGCCGGCAGACGACGGCGGCGGGTGCGATGACGGCGGAAGTATCTTCCACCGAGGATGAGAGGAGCGGGTGGGCGCGCGGATGACGATGGCGTCGGCGGCGGCTCGAGCGCTGACGCCGAGGTAACCGTAGGACTCACCGGCGGCCGGAGGCGGCGATGGCGCTAGGAAATCCCGATGAGGGCCGCTCGCCAGGCCCACGTCGCCGCGGCTTCTCGCGGGCTGTTGCGGCGCCGCGGGTTCACGCGGACAACCTAGCGGCGCCGCTCCCCTTCTGCGGGCCGACTTGCGGCGTTATGCGGGCTCGCGGCGCGGTCTTGCCCAGCGGGCTAGCGGCGCGGCCCGCGCCGCTTTCATCCCTACCTGACAACGAGAATACTATCCAAGATTCAAAATAGGAATTATAATTTATGTTTAAACACGACATCCATGATATAGTGAATGTTGTTTGCTTATGAAAAATATCTTTCATACTCACGTGTTAGTAGATTAAGATAGAGTAGCTAGATACATTGATGTCACTATCTACATGTTATGCGTGTACAATACATCTTTTGGCTATCTTCGCGCCTTAGCTTGTTGAATACATTAATTAATAAAATAGTATTGCTCTTGCCGCCTTGTTATTGCATTAACTATTTAAGAAAAGAGTACACACTCATCGTTTTCTTGCTGCAGAAAGTATTAAAAAAACATTGCACTTGTTGCCTTGTTATTGTATAAACTAATCAAGAAAAATGCACTACACCCATGCCTTGTATAAAGTAATCAAGAAAAGAGAACTTTGCTCGGCTCTATATAAAGGGAGACCCCTTCTTTCTTAGCCAACAACATAGTGTGACTATCCTCAACTTAGTCAGTCAATTAGATGGCAATCCAAAAGCAGGCAATATGTTCCATACTTCTTATATTGCTGGTCCTTGAATCAGGTAAGCTTTCTTGCACTCACATGCACGCAAATGCACTGATGCATGCGAATATTACGTCTCCATCTTTTGTCATCTAGCATATATAGAATAATAATCAGGTTTGATTTTCCTCAAAATGATTCTTAGGTTGCGATGGTTTTCAACATTGGGATCTTTATGTGAATGCAACTTGCTATAACGCACCAAACAAGCAGTTGTCTTGCTTTCCCTGGTGGCGGGCCAAGAGACAGAGATGCAAAGACGAGTGCATCCTGGAGAAGTATGACGATGGCGATTGTTATGTTACCGGTGTATTCTCACCCCGTTGCATGTGTCACAAACCAGGCTGTGTGAACCACTACATATAGAACAACTATGGCCTTGATCTGCTGCTATATAAAGGGCTGCAACAGCTGCTTGCACTCAGATGGACGGCAGGGCTAGCTGCAGCCAGTGCTGCAGCCATGGCAGCCGATCAGGCCGTATGTAAAATAAGAGATGATACAATATTTCTAATGAATAATCTTGGACTTCTGGTTAGAAATTTACATATAGATAGCAAGCTAAGCGTAGATTAGCTAGTTAAGTTTTTTGTACACTTGGGGTGGAACCAACTGAGCGGGGTGCAAGTTTATGGTTCGACATGAATTTTCATTTATGGCTATTTATTTTTTTAGTGGTAGAAGAAATCATCGTTGACATCGAGACACTGGCGGACCTCACTGAATTCAATGGCATTCAGCTGAATGCCCAAATTTCTGAGGGAAAAATCGAGTATATGTATGAGTATTTGCCATTTGTACAAGTATACAAGGTACTGGGTTGAAATCTCTTTGTTTTCCGTCCCAAAATAGCCTTCAGTTGGCTGATGTCGTCTCATGAATGTCGATGCACATCATTTTTGCAAAAAAAAAAGGTAATCACACCTGGCAACGAGAATAGTATTGTTTAAAAAAAAAGACTCAAAATAGGAATCTCTACTACTTAATAAGTCTAAAAAGGGTCGTCAACCGTATTTTTCAGTTTCAGACCTCTTTCATTTGAATTCAGGTCGAATTTGAATTGAGTTTGATTTGGATTCAAATGTCTGCTCACTTTTTACAATTCGAAACGGAAGCTGCAATGCCTCAGTGGTAAGACAACGACCTCCTAGGCTGGAGACGCGGTTTCGATTCTTGCCCACATCATGCATGTTGATATTTTTGTTTTTGTCTTTTGTGGTTGGAATGGGTTGGGTTGAGCTAAGCTAGGCCGAGCCCAATTAGGAGGTAGTGTACTAGACTGAATGCAGGCCTGCTGGTTTTGTGATGGCAGCCCATTATGAAGTAATGTTCCAGTTATTTTTTTACCCAGCTTCTATTTATTTAATAAACATTTCATATATTGTCTTATATTATTGTACTGGATGATCACATCTAATCTTGTGAATTCATAAATTGTTTTTTTCCTAACATGAATATAAGCATAATCAATTTGAAGATGTAGTATGTAAAAACAAATTGTAGAATTCTCCATGTTATAAACTTTAATCGTATGAAGATGGTTTATTTTTTTTAGAAAAAAAAAGATTACCATAATTGATGCACTTTATTACTGGAACAAATAGTGTTGCTCTAGAAATTGCAAGTCCTTTTCATCTAACTGCATTGTACTCATCATGTCAAAAATTCTAATCTCATTAATTCTTTCCTCTTCTGGTGCATAGGCATACCACTATTGTTTAATAGAAAATTAGTAGATATTTGATCTCTATGTTGTAAATTGACTCCTGTAGCTACGCACGGGCAAAATGCTTGTTCTAATTTATGTTTGGTCCCGGCATCCATGATATAGTATCTCAAATATGAATGTTACTTGCTTATGGGAAATATCTTTTGTATTCACGTGTTAGTATATAAGAATAGAATAACTAGATAGATGTAATGATGTCACTATCTACATGTTGTATGATCTGTATAATACATCTTTTGGCTAGCTACGTGCCTTAGCTTGTTGTTGAATAAATTAATCAATAAAATAGTATTGCAATTGCCGCCTTGTTATTGCCTAAACAAAGCACTCGCCTCCTTGGTATACAAAAAATAATTAATAAAAGAGTGATGCATTTATCGCCTTTTTGTTGTATAAACTAATAGAAAAAGCACTGAACTGGTCGCCTTGTTGAATAAACTAATCATGAAATGAAGATTGCACTTGCCGCCTTGTTTTTTTATAAACAAAATAAAAAAAGAGAGTATAAAGTAATCAAGAAAATAGTGCTACACTCCCGCCACGTTGTAGAAACTAATCAAGGAAGAGTACTGTCCTCGGCGCTATATAATGGGTAGACCCTTGATTCCTAGCCAACAACACAGTGTGAGCGGATCTCCTCGACTTTGTCAGTCAATTTAGATGGCAGTCGGGAAGCAGGCAATGTGAACCATGTTTCTTATATTGCTAGTCCTTGAATCAGGTACTACTCTCTCTCTCTCTCTCTCTCTCTCTCTCTCAAATGCACGCACGCTTCATATCCATCTTTTGCCATCTAGCATCTATGCAATGATAATCAGGTTTGATGTACGTTCACGAAAAATAATAAGGTTTGATGTTCCTCAAAATGATTTTTAGGTTGCGAGGGTTTTGAGCAGTGGAAACCTAAGAATCCAGATTGCTATACCGCAGCAAACAAGAAGATGTCTTGCTGGCCCTCGTGGAAGGCCAAGAGACAGTTATGCAAAGAAGAGTGCATCCTGGAAAAGTATGATGATGGCGATTGTTTCATTCTTGATTTCTTCACACTTCGTTGCATGTGTCACAAACCAGGTTGTTCGTGATAACTACATATGTACGCGGGACAACACTGTAAAAATAAAGTGATATATCTTTCTAATGAATAAATTTTGGAGTTTTAGTTAACAAATATCATATATGTAGCAAACTAAGCGTAGCTTAGCTGGTATAGGTTTCTTGCTTGGTGGAACCTACCTATCCGGATTCAAGCTTATAAAATCGACATGAATATTGCATTTGTGACTAATAAACTAAGGTGTTCATACTTGACAACTGACAACGAGAATACTATCATTCAAAAGAAGACTCAAAATAGGAATTCTAATTTATGTTTAGTCATGATATCTACGAGAATACTATCAGAATATGAATGTGGGTTGCTGATGAAAAAATATCTTTCATATTCACATGCTAGTATATAAAAATAAAATAACTAGATATAATGATGTCGCTAGCTACATGTTGTATGTCTGTATAATACATCTTTTGGCTACCTACGTCCCTTGCTTGTTAATGATTATATTAATCAACAAAACAGTATTATACTTGCCACCATGTTTTTGCATAAACAAATCAAGAATATCATGACTAAAGGGGGAATTGATTTTGTGAGTTAATCACTCTTTTCTTAATTATTTCATATGCAACAA
The DNA here is from genome assembly GCA_007726485.1 of Eragrostis curvula. NCBI lineage: Eukaryota > Viridiplantae > Streptophyta > Magnoliopsida > Poales > Poaceae > Eragrostis > Eragrostis curvula. The sequence continues at coordinate 34,467 of RWGY01000498.1, read as the reverse complement.
GGAATTACAGGAAGGGATGTATTATACTGTTTATGCAAAGGGGATTACAAAGGGGGAAGAGTATACAGGAATTACACAAGTTGTGCACCGCCGATCACCGTTGTGCACCGCCACCAAGAACTTGCATGCCAATCCACCAAGATAATTTGAACTTCAGTTCCAATCTTCATCTAACTAGAGTGATGACGTCCTAGCCGTCTGGTCGCCACTCAAAATGACGCCCTCCAACGCCCTCTGAGGGGAGGAATTCCCTGAGGAGGGAGGGCCGTCAAAGGAGAATGAGACACCCTCAATTCTCGCTAACCCGGCTTCCGACAAGAGACAAAGTACAAGTTGCAAGGACAAACTGGACACAAAAACATCCAATCCACTACCACGAGCAAGACTCGGCTGTAAGGACCGTGTAACCGAGAGGGGGGGGGGTGAATCGGGCACACCATGGACTAATAATTTTTGCACTTCTAGCTACTCAAACTAACTACACAAGTAAAAGATACATAACAAGATAACATGCGCACTATGTGTAAGTGATCAAGCAAGGATAACCATGTGCTAGGACTTGTACATGCTAGGTGCAAGGCATATATGAGCATAAGGAAACAAGCTAGCATATAGATATAACAACATAAGCTCAACAAGTCCTACACATGCTAGTATATAAGATAACGACAATCAAGCAATCTAGCATGCATATAGGGAACACATAAGGAAGCTCAACAAGCTATACATGCTAGTGTATATGATAATATGGAACAAGCAAACTAGCATGTATAGGTACACAAGGGAAAGTTCAAGCTAGTGATCATGATAACAAGGTATAACAATATAAGCATAGCAAGATCACTATATGATATCAAGCAAATGTGAGCTATCACAAGTAGGTACAAACATATATAAGGAGAACATGCAACACTAGATATAATGAGGAACTAGAACGGAAACAATCGCTAAGCAATCATATGAGATAAGCACAATATCTACTACTAGCATATATGATAAACAAGATAACAAGTGCAAGTAGTAGAGAGTAAGAGTAAGAGATTGCGAATCGATTTTCCCGTGGTATCGGGAGGATGGCGCCTCCCCCTAGTTCACACGTTGGGTCACTCCAGCCAGAATCTCGACCCCGTCCCTCCGCTCGATGGCGATCCCCTCTAGAGCACACTCCACTCCTCGAGCCAGTGTTGTTCCCAAGAGCACGCTTCACCCTCCGAGTGAAGTCACGGGCTTCACCCGCCGCCCACGGCAATGCTCTCTTCCTTGGAACCAACCACCGCTCCTTGAGTGAAGTCGCGGGCACGTCCCGCCGGCATCTCTGGGTACTCTTCCGAAGGTAAGGATCCGCACGTGATGCGATCTAAAGGGTGCTCCACTAGTGATGCTTCTTTCACACGGGAAGCTCCAAGACTGTGTACAAACTTGTGGTGGCTTCCACACTCTCCTTGGCAAGCTCACCACTGACACCTAAGCTGTCTAGGCCTTGCCATAGACCAAGGGTAACAAACCAAGACCGCCTCCCTATGACCACACTAGTCCTAGAGGTGTATGGATGCACTCAACCCTCTCAAGCACTAAGATTTTCTCTCCAAATCATCTCCCAAGTGCCCTCTTGCATCCTCTTGTCTTCTCTTGTGTTTCTCCACTGGTAACAATGGCCAAAGGCACCCCAAAGGGCCAAGCAACCGACTATTTATAGGCTCCACCCATCCAACTAGCCATTGCACCAAACTGCCCAGAAATCTCCTGTCCACCGTATGAGACGAAGAAAAGTGCAACAGTACGAATTATCATACAGTACCAAACTGCAACAGTACGAATGAAAAGTGCATGTTGCTGCTTCTCACTAGTTAAGGGGGCTGAAGCAACCCCACCCCCCCCCCCCCCCCCCCCCACCCCAAAAAAAAAAGAAAAAGAAAAAGGCCTCCAGTCATTTTAACCTCGATTAAAATTGTCGCCACCCAATGGCTTGTGTAACACTTATGATACTGAAAGTTAATAAAGGGTGTCAGTCTTTGCTCGCAAGGTTTACATCCAAAAATAAACAAATGCAGAATCCATGTGGGCCGAATTTGGCTCGCGTAGGTCTATCTGTGCGGCACAGCAATGCGGTGGCCGGAGCTCAGTCTAGAGACGTCCCGAGAGCGTTGTCCATGATGAAACAGGCGGTTCCAGCGATGCAGTGTCCAGTGGGTTCGAAGAAGATGGCAGCTGGGACCGACAGTCATGCGGTGGCTGCAGTAGATGATGTTCTTGGTTCATTAACGACAGAGGCAACATGTGCCACGGCGTGATACGTGAAGGAATACGAGGTACTTACTGCGGTGATTACTTGGCGTGACCTCCAACGTGGCAGTAACGGAACGGAAGGTCGGTCGACAACCACTGCGATGGTGTTGCGCGGCGGAGCATGGGGCGTCCGTCCCGTACTTGCATGTACATCCCGGCCTGCATATCGTCGTGGCGCTCCCTGGACGGCGGCACGCACGCCGCACAAGCACGCACGCGCTTCGGCCTCGATCGGCTACCTTGCTTTGGCCGACGGAGGCGCGCGCCGGCTTGACCTCGGAGGAGAGGAGCGGGTATCCATCCGGCCGCTCTCGATCGGACGCGTTCACGAGGCACATCTGAGTCCTGGACGACGCTCGACAAGCACTACGCCGCGCGCCTGCTGCTCGAGGGCGGACATCGACGCCTGGGAGGGACACGTACGACAGGACGCCGCTCCACATCGCAGCGGAGGAGCACACCGCCGGCCGGCTGCCTCGACCTCCTCCAAGTAACGAATTAAGCTTTGAGTTTCTTTTGCACTTTGGTTCATCCATCATTTCCAGTTCGATTTTTCTGTTTTTTTAGGGCCTTTGTTTCCTTTGTCACTCTCGCCGTTTCATTTTTTCAACAAATCATTTCAGCTCAGCCGGCCGGCCCGACCTAAAGCGCAAGCAAAACGAGATCGCCGAGGGTTAGCGTTCCGGGGCACTCCGGCAAACATCAAGGGGGCTCGAGTGCGGCGGTCATCGCCCGGCGTTGGGCAGCGGCTCGTAGGGGTGGGAGGCGCACGATGAAACACACTGCTCCCAGTTCCTCTTCCTATTCCCCTGGTTCAATTCATTATGTGCTCGATGCCATTTGGGTTAAAAACTTTAGAATTTGTTTAGTAGGTCCGTCCGTCTTCATAATTGATGTGGCCCTGTGATTTGAGGTTCTATTATTATTAAACACTTCGGAATATGTAGAAAAAATGAGGATTTTTTAATATTACATAGTATGATACTCTTATGCAGGTGATCTTCAAATGTGCACATTGGATTCGGTTCTAGGCACTGTTGCATAAGGGGGAGAAGCAGCCCCAAATTATTTGGGGATGTTGTTTGCTTGAAACCACTGTCATGAATATTTTTTTTTACCAAAAATGAATGATTTTTTAGTCATAGACTTGGTTTTGTCAAAGGTAATGCATGGCGCCTTCTTTTTCTTTTTTGGTTGGTGTGACAACTCTATGAAGTGGTCTTGGTTTGTAATAATGAACTCTATGGCGTCCTTCTTGATAGAATTATTATCGCAATATTGATGTTCCTGAAATTATAGTACAGTGTGCTACTAGTAAATTTTTTATGGATTAAATATTCAAAGCTTTTGAATATCAGCAAAATTATCTAAAAGATGCCATAGAATCAAGTACTTTACTGAATTTCTTTTCATGTTTGGCAGTCGCTCTTTTATTTTCAGGCTCCAAATGAAGGCGCAGAGGTAGTCGCCTGACAAATACGTTGAAGAGTTACGGGTATTTCTTCGAGAAAGGGTCAGCCAGATCGGATCCATCTTTGGTCTCGTTTCACGGCTAATAATTAAGCATCAGTAATGCTGATAAGCAGTAAAGCACAAGTGACTAGAGTTACACTAGAGCCCTATGTGTAAGGGGTATGTACCCCCATCCCCCCGTATATCCGTCCATGAAAGAGATACAAAAAAATATATATAATAGAACCATTCAACCGCTCGATATACTAGGAGCTAGAGGTGTTGCTTGCAAGGCACATAAATCATGCAAGTAACTAATCTGCGGAGTTCCTGTGCAATGCAGTGGACTATATATGTTGATGGCTGAAGCTGGATGCTTCGGTAGAAGGGGCAAGATGAACACCGACCGGCCGTGATGACTGGGCGAGCCACGAGCGATAGCGGCCCCGAGTGATGGTCATGTGCGCGGGAGGCCAAGCCGTCGTCCCCAGCAGGGTGCGCTCTAGATAGGAGAGGACACCAGGTGGCCGAGCTAGATGCAAAGCTTCATTGCCACCCACGCCACACCCTTTTGTTTGGATTAAACTCGACCAGAGTGCGTTTCGGGTCGTACGTGTCGCGTGAATTGGGTTCGTTCCAGCAGATTGTCTACTCAGGCTAGCTAGCTGCGTGTCTCTCTCTCTCTCTCTCTGTGTGTATGTGTGTGTGTGTGTGTGTGTGTGTGTGTGTGTGGTGCGCGGGGCATGGTGTGTAAAGCACATGAGAAGGTGGCTGGAGTTACCATAGAGCCCTATGTGTAGGGGGTATGTGCCCCCCTCCCCTCCCCCTGGTATATCCGTCCATGAAGAGACATAAAAAGATGATACAATCATTCAACCGCTCGATACTAGGCGCTAGAGGTGCTGCTTGCAAGGCACATAAATCATGCAACTAATTAATTTGTGGAGTTCCTGTGCAACGCACTGGACTATATATGTCGATGGTTAAAGCTTCATGCTTCGGTAGAGGGGGTGGAGGGGTGGGTTTAGGGACGGAGGGAGTAGTGTTGTGTTCCAACAGGTAGTATGGGTCACTGCCAAAACGCTGCGGGAGCATGCATGGTTCGCGGTCAAGCTGGAGGCCGGGTTCGCAGGAGCAGTTGCTTGCGCGCCGCGTTGCCGTAGACTGCAAAGTGTGGCCTGACACATGAACGTGTTCCGATTAATTTGGGAATGTTATGATTCTCGTAATCTCAGCTATGTAATGGTCTTAGCGTTTATGTGTGTGACTTTGTTAAAGGGTGTTGCCTTTTTCCAAAAAAACTCTGCTGTGGTCAGCCAAGAGGCCTCGCGTCGACGTGCTCGCGCGGATTGAAAGCGTCCAAGCGGGTTGACGTAGCCGCGCCGACGTTAGGCAGACTGGCGGAGCCTGACTGGATTGCCGGTAGGTGACGCCGTAGATAGGCGCGTGGTTATAGCTATCAAGAGCCTCAAATATAGCTACACTTCTGATCTGCACAATATCTTGGCAATGGTATCTTCTCTTTGTTGTTGGCTGATCTGACCGATTACATTTGAATTGACCCACGTTCTGACACTTGAAACTGTCGAATGTTGCACTCTCGGAATGTTCGAGCTGTCTTGATTTCAGCACCGGACTGCATCTTCTTGCTCTGCAATTTGCAAATGCGAGACTGTTCTAAACTTGCACTGCCCTGACAATCTACTCTCTGAGCCTTTACATCTTGTTTACGAGGACTGCAACCTCTGATTGCGTCATGACTCTACGGAGATCACATACATCACGATGGGAACTTTGTGATCTCTTCTATCTTCATTTTATTCTTGGCTTTGGAGTCATCACACCCTATCTGATTACTCTCTGCTCTTTTCTTCCTCTGGCCATCCCCTCCGTGGCCGATGTGTTGGCATCTCAAGTTCTCAACGTCGACGACCTGTAAGTCGACTAGTTCCCATCAAAAAAAAAATGTCAACTAGTAGGCAGTAGCTTTTTCGGGAACTCCCATGGGACGTGGATGGCATGCCGACTTGGAGTTCGACGTACGATGACTTATCTTATCTACATGCACGAGTTATTAGCAAATTGGAATGGTCGAATTTTCACCTGGTTTGGCCAAAGACAGTACTTACAACAGTGCTAATAACTTGGATGCGAGTTCTCTCGACAACTTGGCAGTAGCTGAACGGGAGGACGGGCACGACATGGAGTGCAGAACAACACGCCGACCGATCGACACTTCGAACTCGATGGCCACGAGGCTCTGCATCTTCTTGCTCCTTAGTATGTGCTTCTTATTCTTTACAAGAAAACATTGGCAACTCCTTTCTGTTCCCCTGCATCAAATCAATACACTCGTAGGAACTTCGTATGTGCAATCGTTTCATCATCAAGCACTGAAAAAAACAAAGTGAGTTAACCCCACATCAACAAAGTGATTCTCGATTTTCCTTTCCGTCTGACCCCGTCGAGCACTCTGTCACGCACCTTCGTTCCCCATCCCCTCTCTATTCTCTCATGATCGAAGCCCCTGCACTGCTGATTAGTGTTGATTATTGAAATCAGATGGAAACGTGGATCCCCAGTTTCAGCAAAACCGTGGCTATGGGGCAGACGGACTTGAGCTCTGATTCGTGTCATACGAAGTGGCGCAAATCAGGAGAGCCACTCGCCACAGCGAAGGAGATGCACGTGCAGCACAGAGATGAGAGCGAGAGGGTTGGCCATCATAAACTTAAGAAAGATAAATAAAAATTTCTGAGACAATAAAATTAAGGTGTTCATGTTAAAGTTAGAGATATATTCAGCGTGAGTTTTGTATGAAGAGTTAAACATGATCACAACTGAACTTGTTAGGCCGTATATTGTACGCTGTAGATAAACTTGTTGTAACAGATAGAATCTAGTTCTTGTTGTAATCCGGCCTAATCAGATCAGTTGTAGATTCAACTTGTAAGCCACGCCAAGGGCTCTTCTTGGCCAGTATAAATAAACTCACGCGGCCTCCTACGGGAGGTAATACGCTTCACCATATTTTCACATGGTAATCAGAACCTACCTCTAAAAACACATCTTACAGTCGAGTTCATCCATGGCGTCACCATCGGCGCTCCCAGCTTCCTTTGGCCTTCCGGTCACTGAGAAGCTTACCAAGTCCAACTACGCACTCTGGAAAGTGCAGGTCCTCCCTGCCATCCAGGGCGCACAGCTCGAAGGATTCATCGACGGCACCATCCCCACACCACCAGCAAAAATTGATGGCAAGGTGGATGACAAGGATGCCAAGGTGCCGAATCCCGAGCATGGCAAGTGGCTGGCCCTGGATCAACAGGTGTTCAACTACTTGGTCTCCTCGCTATCGCGCGAGGTGCTGTCTCATGTCTCTACCTGCACGACAGCAAGACAGATGTGGGAGGCTTTGGAGCAGATGTACACCTCCCAGACCCGCGCCAGGTCCGTGAACACACGAATCTCACTGGCAACGATGAAGAAAGGCGCGATGACCATGTCTGAGTACGTTGGCAAGATGCGATCTCTTGCTGATGAGATGGCAAGCACCGGCAAACCCCTCGACGACGAGGAGTTAGTATCCTACAACATCATCGGCCTCGACATGGATTACAATCCAGTCGTGTCCGCTGTCCTGGCTCGTGTTGAACCCATTGCGGTCAGCGAGCTTTACTCCCAACTGCTTGCTTTTGAGCAGCGGGTTGACCTGTACAACATCAGCTCTGGATCGTCGGCGAATGCGGCCACACGAGGACGTGGTGGTGGCCGCGGACCTCGCGGTCGTGGCGCAAACCGTGGCCGCGGGAACGGAGGACGCACACGCGGAGGAAGCACCAGCGGTGGCGGATCTGGCAACCGCACCAAGACCAAGTGCCAGATCTGCGACCGCGAAGGACACTCGGCGGCCAACTGCTGGTACCGCTACGAGGAGGACTACGAACCTGAGAAGAAAATTGCAGCAGCCACAACTGGACAAGGCACCGATCTGTATTGGTACGCCGACTCGGGTGCGACTGATCACATCACAGGCGACCTCGACAAGCTGATGGTTCGTGATCGTTATGTGGGCAATGAATAGATTCATGCCGCTAACGGCAAAGGTATGGACATTGTTAATGTTGGTCATGCAGTTTATCACACCCCTAGTCGTAATCTCCATCTTAAAAACATTTTACATGTTCCTAAAACTTCGAAAAATCTTGTATCTATACACCGCCTTACCTCAGATAATGATGCCTTTGTTGAGCTTCACCCAAATGTTTTCTTTGTTAAGGATCGGGCGTCGAGGAGTGTTCTGCTCAAAGGCAGAACTAGGGGTGGCTTGTATCCTCTTCCTGCTGGCCAATTCAAGACACCAAATAAGCATGCTTTCCATGCATCTAGCTCGTCCAAGCCATCCATGCAGAGGTGGCACTATCGTCTAGGACATCCCTCGAGTCGTGTCATTCAAGAAGTTGTCATCAAAAATAGCTTGCCTTTCTTAGAAGAGTCGAATTTAAATTCTATTTGAGATTCTTTTCAAAGGGCTAAGAGCCATCAGCTCCCCTATACCCGTTCATCTAGTGAATCTAGTGCACCATTGGAACTTATATTCTCGGATGTATGGGGACCCGCTTGTGACTCTTTTGGAAGGAATAAATTTTATGTTAGCTTTATTGACGACTACACCAAGTTCACTTGGATTTACTTGCTTAAACACAAGTCTGAAGTGTTTCAACGCTTCCAAGATTTTCAAAACCTTTTTGAACGCAAATTCGATCGAAAGATCATTGCTATGCAATCTGATTGGGGAGGGGAGTATGAGAAATTGAATTCCTTTTTTCGTCGCATTGGAATTTCCCATCTTGTTTCATGCCCTCATGCACATCAACAAAACAGAACCGCTGAGAGGAAACACCGGCACATAGTTGAAGTTGGGCTCTCACTTCTTGCTCACTCATCTATGCCATTAAAATACTGGGATGAGGCCTTCCTTGCAGCCACTTACCTCGTAAATCGCACCCCTCCAAAATTCTCAATTTTCAAACTCCTCTCGAACGATTATGTGATATGAAACCAGATTATTAATCACTTAGGACATTTGGCTGCGCTTGTTGGCCAAATTTACGGCCCTACAACTCCCACAAACTCCAGTTTCAATCTAAACAGTGCACTTTCCTTGGCTACAGTAATATGCACAAGGGGTTCAAATGTCTTGACATTGACTCAGGGCGCATCTATATTTCTAGAGATGTTGTGTTCGACAAAAATGTCTTTCCTTTTGCAGCGCGCAACCCAAATGCCGGTGCTAGACTTCGAGAGGAAATTTCCCTCCTACCCACCCTTTTTCCGAGCACACTAGGGGTTGATAATCTACTTGATCATGCTAACAATGCTCCTAATGATGATGCTCATGAATCATGATTCACTAAGTGTGCAGGAGCCCCAGCAGCTTAATTCTTCAGATGTTGCTCAGCAGGAGACAAGCACAGGACACAAAGCTGATCCACTGCAGAACAACAACCTCATACCTGCGACGCTGCCAGAATCCACTCCGAGTTCAGCATCGCGTCACGTGTCGTCCGCTCCGCTGCCTCTGTGTGGCCTCCACTCATGCGGCGTGGCATCCGTGCCAGGGGGCGCGGGATCTTCTACATCAGCTGCAGCACAAGCCACGGCCACACACGGATCTCCTAGGGTTGTTCCTGATCCCGAAGAAGATTTGCCAGGATCGCCTGCGTCAGCTGAACCTGTGGCTGCCCCTGCACCTGAACCCGTTCCTGCTCATGTGCTCGCTGCTGCGCCCCAGCTACAACCAGAGAGGCCATCAACAAGACTTCAAGGAGGCATCCGCAAGCCCAAAGTGTACACTGATGGTACAGTTCGGTATGGTCTTCTTACAAGTTCTGGGGAGCCAAATTCATTACAAGAAGCACTTGGTGATAGTAAGTGGAAGGAAGCAATGGATGTTGAGATCCTAGCCTTGCAAAAGAACAACACTTGGAAGCTAGTTCCTCCTAAGCCAGGGAGGAATCTAATTGACTGCAAGTGGGTTTATAAGATCAAGAAAAAGGCTGATGGTTCAATAGATCGATATAAAGCACGGCTAGTAGCAAAAGGATTCAAGCAACGCTATGGTATTGACTACGAGGACACATTTAGTCCAGTGGTTAAGGCGGCTACAATAAGAATTATTCTGTCCGTAGCTGTTTCAAGAGGATGGAAACTTCGACAACTAGATGTGCAGAACACGTTCTTGCATGGTGTTCTAGAGGAAGAAGTATTTATGAAGCAACCTCCTGAGTTCTGCGGTATTTGAAGCACACTATGAATATGGGGACGAGAATAACTAAGGATAAATCAACCTTGGTTACAGGTTTCTCCGATGCTGATTGGGCAGGTAATGTTGATGATCGAAAGTCTACAGGTGGGTTTGCAATATATCTTGGACATAATTTAGTTTCATGGAGTGCTTGAAAGCAAGTCACTGTCTCTAGGTCAAGCACCGAGGCAGGGTATAAGGCTATGGCGAATGCTACTGCAGAGATCATCTGGATTTAGATTTTGCTTCGAGAATTAGGAATATCAAGTCCAAGATGTGCTAGAATCTGGTGTGACAACATAGGAGCCACATACACCAACCCTGTGTTTCACGCAAGAATGAAACACATTGAAGTCGACTATCACTTTGTCAGAGACAGAGTTCTGAACAAGCTGTTAGATGTTCGTTTCGTCTCAACACATGATCAAGTAGCAGACGGATTCACAAAGCCTTTGACCTGTCGGAAGTTGGAAGATTTCAGAAGCCATCTCAACCTAAGTCTCCCCGGTTAAGATTGAGGGAGGATGTTAGAGTTAGATATATATTCAGCGTGAGTTTTGTATGAAGAGTTAGACATGATCACAACTGAACTTGTTAGGCCGTATATTGTACGCTGTAGATAAACTTGTTGTAACAGATAGAATCTAGTTCTTGTTGTAATTCGGCCTAATCAGATCAGTTGTAGATTCAACTTTGTAAGCCACCCCAAGGGCTCTTCTTGGCCAGTATAAATAAACTCACGCGGCCTCCTACGGGAGGTAATACGCTTCACCATATTTTCACAGTTCATACCCTGACAACGAGAAAACTATCCAAGACTCAAAATAGGAATTATCATTTATGTTTAAACACGACGTCCATGATATACTGAATGTCGTTTGCTTATGAAAACTATCTTTCATACTCACGTGTTAGTAGATAAAGATATAATAGATAGATACATACATTGATGTCACTATCTACATACGCGCCTTAGCTTGTTGAATACATTAATTAATAAAATAGTATTGCACTTGCCGCCTTGTCATTGCATTAATTATTTAAGAAAAGGGTACACTCATTGTTTTCTTTTACTGTAGAAAGTATTAAAAAAACATTGCACTTGTTGCCTAGTTATTGTATAAACTAATCAAGAAAAATGCACTACATCCTTGCCTTGTATAAAGTAATCAAGAAAAGAGCACTATGCTCGGCTCTATATAAAGGGTAGACCCCTTCTTTCTTAGCCAACAACACAGTGTAAGTGACTATCCTCAACTTTGTCAGTCAATTTAGATGGCAATCCAAAAGCAGGCAATATGTTCCATACTTCTTAGGGGGTGTTTGGATCACTATGACTAAAATTAGTCAGGCTAGATTTAGTCACTTTTAGGACTAAAGTTCCAAACAGGTGGGACTAAAAAAGGACTAAAATTAGTTACCTGACTAAAACTCTTTAGTAGGGGAGGGGGTAGCTAAAAGGTATTTTAGTCCCTCTCTCTCTTTAGTAGAGCAGTTTCTTTAATGTTTTTTTCACTTTTAGTCTTTACTTCCAAGCATGGGTGAGACTAAAGACTATTAGTCTGACTAGTTTTAGTCATGGGACTAAAGGGTATTCAAACACCCTCTTAAATTGCTGGTCCTTGAATCAGGTACGCCTTCTCGCACTCACATGCGCATTCCATACTGATGCATGCAAATATTCCTTCTCCATATTTTTTCATCTAGCATCTATAGAATGATAATCAGGTATGATTTTCCTCAAAATGATTTTTAGGTTGCGAGGGTTTGGTACATTGGCAACCTTATTTGAACGCTACTTGCTATGTCGCACCAAAGAAGTTGTTGTCTTGCTTTCCCTTGTGGCGGGCCAAGAGACAGAGATGCAAAGACGAGTGCATCCGGGAGAAGTATGACGATGGCGATTGTTATGTTACTGGTGTATTTTCACCTCGTTGCATGTGCAACAAACCAGGCTGTGTGGACCACTACATATAGAACAACTATGGCCTTGATCTGCTACTATATAAATTATAAAGCGCTGCAGCAGCTGCTTGCCCTCATATGGACGGCAGAGCGCTAGCTGTAGCCAGTGCTGCAGCCATGGCACAGATCAGGCCATATGTAAAAATAAAGAGATGACATAATATTTTTAATGAATAATCTTGGACTTCTGGTTAGAAAATTACATATAGATAGCAAGCTAAGCGTAGATTAGCTAGTTAGGTTCTTTGTACACTAGGGGTGGAACCAACTGATCGGAGTTCAAGTTTATGGTTCAGACATGAGTGTTCATTTATATATGGCTGGTGATTTTATTTTTTAGTGGTAGAAGAAATCATCATTGACATCGAGACACGTGTAGTGACTTCGTGAATTAATCTCAGAGCCAGCTATCGAAGTCTCTCGTTGAAGCTCATAGGGGTAGGGGTACGATGTATATGCATCTGCTCATAAGGTAGGGTACTCATACATATAGATAGGAATACTTTTAATAATAGTGGGGCTTTTATAAACTTGTTGGTGTTACGGCTTGGGCACGGTGACCATCTGCATCAGGCCAGGGGTAATGGAGATGTAGATACAGGACAAGACGCCCTGGTTGACTTGGAGCCACTCCGCATCGTGTCACGTGATCGAGCAGGCCGAACTTGCGGAACGTCGCTTGAAGAACGCGCTCCATATCGAATAGGTGGAGTCACCATAATCCAGTGTCAAGGGCACGTGAGCGCAGATGTTGACATGCTGGATAGCGGTGGCGGCGATTAGTGGTGGGTATGGGTGGTGTTCAGCAAAGGGGTTAGAGTTGTTGGAGACGGAGCGGCCAGAGAGGAGGAGGACGGGATGGTCGCCATTGGAGAGCAGCGGAAGGAGGAGAGGATGGTGTTTAGGCTGATACCATGTAGAGAATCAATCGCGCACATTCTCATTGATCTCAGGAAATATATACATGTAAAAGAGGCGGTTCGCATAACCGAAGCTCCTACAATCTAGCTGATCGTGAGCGAGGAGCTAGGTGGTGATCGTGACCTACAAGTGAGCCGGTAGAACCAGTCCTAGACTAGTGGCCGTTAGACAAAGGTGCTATCTATTTCTTCAGAAAGCAACATGTGGTTCCTTCCTTTCGGATTATTATGAAGCATTGATGTTAATAAAGGCAGGTAAAAAAAAAGATTTATTTTGTGAATTTACTCGTCAGTGGGTTGAAATGGCGGATGATTTCAGATGTTTTCTCACCAAATTAGTTTAGGGTAACATGAGCACATATCAGGTGCTCCCGTACCTTAAGGTGTTGTGGTGCACCCCCGATGCACTTTCACTAGTTCCACAAAAAAAAAAAAGATGCACTTTCACTATAAAACTTGTAAATAAATAAATTGAAACAAACTTATGAATAGATATTCATATTGTAATGTACTAGCATGCAAAATTTAAGGGAACATGCAACAAATATGTGTGCGAACCACAATGAAAAAGAGAATCATCTTGAATAGTTGCAATCGCTAGTAGAAAAATGCACATCCATGACAAATTGTTTTGGCCAAATACTCTCTAGCCGAAATTATGAGACGAATTTGTGATGAAATTGAAACTATTTGTGATGCTTTTGATCCCCTGTAACCATCTGATATTTTTCTTTTGGCCTACTTCGTGCTAGAAAAAATAAGCTGTAATTGTAATGTCAAGTCTCAAGCAATGTCCACATGTGTAATTTTGTATTGAGTTGAGACTTGACTCAACTAGAATTGTTTTCCGTACATATGACGCATGTGGACATTGCTTGGTACATATGACGCATGTGGTCTAATACCAAAAGTTGTGGTTTTGTCAACAAGTGACACAAATACTTGCGGTTTCGTGAAACTGGTTTCAAAAGTTGTGGTTCCTTGCAACAAGTTATCAAACAGTTGTGGTTTTGTGAAATTAACTCGTCAATAAAAGACTATTGCACTTGCCGCCTAGTTGTTGCATAACCAAATGAGAAAAAAAATTGTATTCACCTCCTTGGTGTATACAAAATAATTAATCAAAGAGTGATGCATTTATCGCCTTTTGTTGGATAAACTAATAACAAAACCACTGAACTGGTCGCCTTGTTGACTAAAGTAATCAAGAAATGAAGAGTGCATTTGTTGTCTCGTTGTTTTATAAACTAAATGAAAAAAAGAGAGTATAAAGCAATAATCAAGAAAATAGTGCTACTCTCCTTCCTTGTTGTAGAAGCTAATCAAGAAAGAGTACTGTGCTCGGTGCTATATAATGGCTAGACCCCATGTTTCCTAGCCAAAAACACATTGTAAGCAGATCACCTCAACTTTGTCGGTCAATTTAGGGCCTGTTTGGATCTACCCAGATTTTAAGAATCAAGATTTTAAAAGCTATAGGGGATCCAAACATGATAGATTATGCACCAGATTTTGGAATCTAGATTATGAGATTTTAAGAATCGCATAATCTACTCTAACCCAGCTTTTAGGTGATTTTATTTGCCAAAATACCGCTGCTCTTGAATGTTTTTGAATAATTACAGTTTATGTCACTGTTTTATCCTAATATAGAAAGGGCATGTTGGTCATTAACTACTTTAAAAATTAGTTTCTAGATTTTAAAATTCGGGATCCAAACACATTCACCCAGATTATTTTTTAAAACCAGATTATAAAAACTATACCTAGAATCTAGATTTTTAAAATCTGATACGGATTCAAACACCACCTTAGATGGCAATCAGGAAGCGAGAAATATGTTCCATGTTTCTTATATTGCTGGTCCTTGAATCACTGGCTCCCACCGCGTTGGTGCGGCGCCGCAGATCATGGCCGTCCCGAACCGTACGTAACATGCGCATCTGCATATACACCGTGGCGCTCGCTCCCTGAACGCGCGGCATGCATGGCGAGTGTCTAGCACGCAACGCAAGCAAGCAAGCGCTTAATTAGCTTCGGCCTTGCCAATTCATGGACATTCGTTAACCTCGATCTCGTCGCTGCCGCCAGTGCACGCGCGAGCTGTTGATGCTCCACGCCGGCTGCCGGTGCGCGCTCAGGAAGCACAAGCCCACCCGTTCCCGTGCACAGGGGTTTGGCGCGGCCATGGCGACGATAGCAGAACATGGCAGCATCGCGTGGTGGTACGTAGCCGCGATCCAAATAACCACTAAAGTTGATAGAGAACATGGCAGGATAAGAAGGAAATGATGGAACGTGATTCCACAAAACCTGGAACTGAAAGGAATTAGGAAGCGAGAGGAAACGAAAAAGGGAAATTCTCAAGGGGCTGGTCGTCGTTTCAAGTAGCGACCACCCCTCTGTTTATTTCCGTTGCAGTCAGTGGCGGGCCCAGGATTTGAAATATGGGTATTCAAAAATTTCTACGCGTGAGAGAAAAAAAAATTATGTTGGCCTAAATTAAAGACAAGTTGTGTCAAAAATACATCTAACACAAGCGAAAAATTGATCCAGACTTGAATTGAACATATAGAAGTAGTGTAGCACTAATAGTTCACCATATTAAAGTGGCAATATATGAATGTAGAGGATATAAAACAACAAAATGAGAAGAAAATTTACAAACTACAAGACAACTTTTCAAAATTTCATGCTTTTTATGTAGAGCTGATTGTTTCTTAGGTGGATATGTGTTGGTTGTGTAGTTTATGATTTTTTGCAAGCCTATTGGTAGTATACACAATATATGAAAATCAATTTGTAAAAAATAATGGGTATTCAATTGAATACCCATGCATCAAAGTAGGCCCGCCCTGACCTCAGATCGCATGTTCGTTCACGACCCAAGGAAGAAAATTCTCTGCCGCAGCGCGCCACAGGAAAAAAACTGGAAACAATTTTGGAGACGGGGGAGATGGAGACGCATCGCCCTGCCGCCAAGTCGCAAGCTCAAATCGATTCGCGAGAGGGAGAAAAGAAAAAGAGAAACGGCCGTGGGGGTGGTCGCTCTTTCAAACAGCGACCGCCCCCCTGTTCTTCGCCGAGCGCGCCAAGTCGTCTGTGTGTGGTCTCGAAACCAGCATGTTTATTGTAGGTACCACGCGCTCGGTGTCGTTCATTCGTCCTGCTCGGCGACGGCGCCTCCTGTGCGTTGCATGCCCGCGTTCAATCGCTCCGGCCGGCACCGCCTTCTGATTGGGCCGCGAGGCGAAACGGGTGTCGGTGGGCACGAGCAGACGTCGTCATGTCGCGCGCCGATAGCAGGAAGCGAGGCTTCAATTCTGGACCGAAGGCAGAGACCTCGTCATGTCGCGCACCGATAGCAGGAGGCGATGCTTCAATTCCGGACCGGAGGCAGAGACGTCGGCGGAGGCCTTCTCGATCGCACGCACGAGATGGATGAGGCTTTGGGCTCCGCACGGAGACGCTCCTGGAAATCTCCTAGCTACAACTGCTGCCGCATCTTGCAGACCGTGGCAACTGAAACCCATGTTCAAGAACATATAGGTAGGTAGCTAAGATAGTTAGGAGCAAACTATGTGTACTTTTGTAAACTAGTATTGCTGCCCGCGCATTTGCGCGGCTAGACTTACTATACTATCTAAAATATTTTTATATTATTGTAACAATTTAACATAGTTTATTACTATTATTTATTTTATACTTTATATTTATAAAATAGTAAAAAATATATTGAAGAATTTCTCACCATCCCTCAATTTGATTGTGAGATGAGTCATTATTTATCTATGCTATATTTACAAAATAGTAGAAAATAGATTGAAGAATTTGTCACCATCCCTCAATTTCAGTGTGTGTTGAGTCATCATTTATCTTGAATTATGTCTTAGCTGACCCATTATATTTGATTTTGTTTTAGAAAGTGAGGTCGGTTCAATTCTGAAATGCTAAACAACTAACATATGTCAAGATAGAAAAAAATAATGTATCGTGCTAATAAATATTTTAAAGAAAAAGTGTCATGCTAAAAATAGGAGAATGTGCCATGCTAGCTAGACATATAATGTTGTACTCCCTCTGTCCCAGTTTATTTAGCATCTTAGTTATGTTTCTAGGTGTCCTGGTTCATATATAGAATGTTCAATGAACCTGGTATATGGCCAGAATGCTAACTATTCTGGGACAGAGAGAATATTTTATAATGATATATTTAGAAATAGGAATTAAGTATATATTGGATATTTTTATTATTTCAAAGTTTAGCTATTTTGGACTATAATGGTATTGCGGGATATTTTAGCTATTTTTGATAGTTTGAATCTAGTTATTTTTTGTACTTATAATGGCGTGGCGGGTATTTAGAAATAAGTGTGAAAGGTATTTTTGGTTACTTTTTATTATTCTGAATTTAGCTATTTTTTTATTCATAATGGCATGACGGGCAATTAAGAAATAGGTGCAAAGGGTATTTTTGACAATTTTTTATTATTCCGAAATTAACTATCTTTTGACTCGTAATGGCATGGTGGGTAATTAAGAAATGGGTGTGAAGGTCTTTTTGACTATTTTTTATTATTCCGAATTTAGCTATTTTTTAACTCATAATGGCATGGTGAGTAATTTAGAAATATGCCTGAGGGCTATTTTGAATATTTTTTATAATTCCGAATTTAGATATTTTATAAATATTTATATGGGGTTTTGTGACTAATTTTTTCATAATGGCAGTGGTGAGTAATTTTCTCTTCTTATTTTCTCGGATTAATGTGAGAATTTCTAGTATTTTAGAGCACGCGTGGTGACTCCGTTTCTTGGTCAATTATATATATAATAGATAGAGACTTTGTGTACTTATGAGTCACTGATATAGTGATATGTTGGTCAAAAAACCATGAAACCCATGTGTCTTCATGTTTGTGTTAGTGACTCAAAGGTACACAAGTCACCATTTACAAAGGTAGAGATCCTAATCCGCAAACTATATGGAACAGTTATATATAGAGTATATATCGCCCATCTTTTTAGCATACAAGGATACACCATGTTACTGGAATATAAAATATATATAGAATCCTTTTTGCGATGAATAAGACTTATAGAATATGCTCATATCTAAGCGAACATACTACCCCTGATGATCTAGTATGATCAAATACACCATCTACATCATTCCCAATAAAAAGAAAAGAAAAGAAAAACATCTACATACACTGTGGCCTTTGACATGGTTCTTTTCTGAGCGCCAAGAAGACATTACCGTACCTCTGCTTAGCTAGTAACAACCTTGCGGGGGCCTGCTTCTCTACTGTTTTATTTGGTAAGTAGCAACACTGGACTAACTGATTCTGCACCAAAGTGTTTTGTACCACACGCGCTTTAATTTTTTTTCACCACTGTGGGGCTGACTGAGGGGGCTTACCCCCCCCCCCCCCCCCTTCTATTTCCTTGTCGATGTCTCTTCCATCAGGTTTATAGCTTCTTCTCCTGCCGCACTAACTCGTTCAGTTCAAACTCCCTTGTCGTACCCCGCGTTTAAAGCTGATTCCAATTCACTAGCATGGAGTAAATCCAAAAAAGAAATAATACAGAAACCATATGGGCCAAAATGTGGTCCAGTTCGCTTCTTTTCCCTTTTTTTTGTTTTTCTATATTGGCAGCCTGAAGCTTAACGGGCTGGATATGGTCTAACTCGACCTCTACCCAGAAATCATCGCGGCCCGGTTCCAGCTGCAGCGGCCAGTGGTGACTGGTGAGTGGTGAGCCATGAGCGGGAGCACGGGCCATGCGGAGGCCGGAGGAACGGGGCGGCGTTGCGTCGGCGTGGGCCTTGAATCACCCGTGAAGGAAGACTAGGGCCGATGCGTTGGCGTCTCAACGTCCACGACCTGTCGACCTGTAAGTCCACTATAGCTTTTCGGGAACTCCCATGGGACGTGGATGAAGACATGCCGACTTGAGTTCGACGTACGATAACTTCTTGTCATATCTGCATGTACGAGTTACTAGCAAGTTGGAATGGTCGAATTTTTCAACTTACACAGCAGCAGTGCTAATAACTTGGGAGTTCTCTCCATAACCTGGCAGTAGCAGAACACCACGCCGACCGACACCTCGATCGAACTCGACGTTGTGGCCGCGAGGGCTCTGCATCTTCTAGCTCCCACCGCGTTGGTGTGGCGCCGCTGATCATGGCCGTCCCGAACCGTACGTACGTACGTACATGCGCATCTGCATAAACACCGTGGCGCTTGCTCCCTGAACGCGGACATTCGTTCACCTCTCGTCGCCGCCGTCAGTGCGCGCGGGGGCGAGAGCTGTTGATCGCTCCACGCCGGCTGCAGCTGGCGCGCGCTCAGGAAACACAAGCCCGTACCACGTACCAAGGCAGAGAGGCCAGCGGCGGCCTTCACGTTCTAGCAATCACGAGGACGGCGGCGCACGTACGGACGGGACGGGATGGATAGTGGAGGCTTCTGCTCCACACGGAGACGCTCCTGGAAATCCCCTAGCTACAACTGCTGACGCGCTTGTACTTCAATATCAGAAATCGGCTTTTCCCTGAGTGCCTAATCTTTCCCCGAGTGTAACTCATCGGGCACTCGGGGAAAGGCGCCTTTCCCGAGTGTCGTGTAAAAACTCTCGGGGAAAAAAGGACACTCGGGGAAAATAACTTTTCCCGAGTGTATTTATCCGTGACACTCGGGGAAAGGTGTCGCCCGTGCTCGCGTCGACGAGCGGCCGTTTGTGTTGACGGCGGCAGGAGCTTCCCCGAGTGTCTTGCATCTCGCGTCGACGAGCGGCCGTTTCGCCGAGTGAACCTACGCCGACTTAGCTTCCCCGAGTGCTACATTCGGGGAAACTTTCCCCAAGTGTTTTTTTATCTTCCCCGAGTGCTTTAGACACTCGGGGAAAGTCGCGATCCTGGTAGTGCTTGCAGGACGTGTCAAGTGAAACCCATGTTCAAGAACATATAGGTAGGTAGCTAATTAAATTACTTAGGAGCAAACCATATGGAACAGTTATTAAGTATCGCCCATACATCTTTTACTAGCATGCAACGAGATACATCATGTTACCGGCCGGAATATAAAACCTGGGATATGCTAATATCTAAGCTAACATAATACTAGCTCCTGATGATCTAGTGTATGATCAAATACAACATCTACATACACTCTCTATGTCAAGACACTCTTTCCTTGAAATTTCAATGCTTGCATGTCAATATATATTAACTAACCAATAAGCTCAACTATTGCATGCATCTACCTTCGCCCCTTTGTATTTCTGCTCATCCTTGTCTCAGAACGATGAATTGTAAATTTTATACTCAGTTCAATGAGAGAATTCATGAGGGGCAACCCGCACAACCCCACTGTAGTTTCCCTCCAAAAAAAAAAAAGCTCAACTATTACAGTTCCGCAGCCTTTGACATGGTTCTTTTCTGAGCACCCATGGGTGATAAAATCGATGCCCCACATGTGCTTAACTAGTAATTAACAACCTTGCGGGGGCCTGCTTCTCTACTGTTTTATTGACAATTAGTAAGTAGCAACACTAGACTAACTGATTCTCAATAATATATAACGCTCCCGCTACGGTAGTCTCAAATAACTATGAACCGTCCATTTGAGTAGATCTCGAGGTGATAGATGAAATCTTGCACCCCACCCATATTTAATTTTATTATTTTCTATTTTCTGTTTTGGAAAGTAATTCTTTTTAAGAAACAAATCATGTCAAGTAAAAATCATAACTCACGTTAAGGGATATTGAGTCTGTATTTTTCGCTGATTGGTTGCCATGAGAAAAAAAATCATGTCAAGTAAAAATATTTGATGTCAAGAAATGAAATACAAAGTGAGTATGTGTGGTGCATGGAGGAGGGCACTTTGTGCATCCGGTGCATGGAAGTTTCCATGTGACAATTACGTGACATACAAAAGGAACAGATTTTTATGCCGTGATACAGTTCTCAAATGGAAAGTATGACCTGATTTTTATTTTTGGAGGTTGCCATGCGGCTGAAAGTATGATCAGAATTTCATTTTTGGAAAATATGTTTTAAAAAACAAAGCAACGTGGAAACTCTTCCGTTTTATTCTTATTTCCCATTTGGAAAGTATTTTTAAAGAAAGTTGCGTGTATTTATTTATGATTTTTTATTTATTTTTAAGTTTACAAAATCAAGGGTTTAGATTGAATTCTACTCTTGCACCCTAGGATGCAAGACTTGGGAGGAGGGACTACCGTAGCATTCCCATATATAAGTTATTACTGCGGTACTATGATTTTTTCTTTTGTTTGTTTGATCTCTTGACAGAATTCATGATGTTAGGTGATGAGAACCTTATCGTACCCTTGCCTCATAGCCGCCCTGCCCTATGTGGTGTTTTCGTTCAACAAAGGGCAGGCCACCACAGGACGCTGGTTCCTCATAGCAAGCGGATATGTTTTCGTATACTTCTACAAAGCAGACAAGGTTATTTTTATAAGTCTTGCTTCCTCAAATTCAAAACTCATTCACTCGTGACTCGACAGCTTGACATTAATTTGCTAATTTGTGCAGGATGGCTGACAGTGGCGGAGCCAAGCGGGGGGCTAACAGGGGCCATGCCCCCCCCCCCCCCCCCCCCACCCCCCAAAAAAAAAACCCTAGGGTATTTAGTACAAAGCACTTGGCCAAGGAGACTATACACTGGAATAACTCTGTCTGTGGCTCATATTAATTTTTTTATCCTACCACTTATTAGCAGGTAGTAAAAGAGTTGGAAAGATTCCTTTTTAAAATCCATTTCTTGGAGTTAATTACCCATCAACTTCTTATGTGATGCAAAGAACGAGGCGTAGCGGACTAGCGGTGGCGTGCTGGGGGCGGGGGGGGGGAGGCGTCATGATGAGGATGCAATGTCGGATCTGACTACCGTGGAAGACCCGCATTTTGACCATGTTGGGCCAATGACACTCGCAGCAGCACTTTGAAGTAGCAAAACAGAAGGACGGCGCGTATCGTGGTGCTCCCTGCCCTGGAAGGCGGCACAGCGAGTGTCGAGCATGGACTTGCTTCTTCGGCTTCCGCTACGACGCGCCCATGAATATTCCGTCATACCAGCATGGCCCCACTGATTTGTTTTCGATCGGAGCATCAAGCAGCGCAACCCGGTTCTACTTGACTAAGCCCCGTGCTCGTCCAAGGAGGGAGTTTGCTTTACCCAACTCCCCTTTTTGATAAAAAAGGCAAAAACCTCCGACCCGAGATTCATGAGCTTCGAATGAAGAATGAAGAGTGCCCTGCCCCTCTTTTTTTTCCCCTAAATATTGGATTTGGAAGTTGGTAAAGACCCACCCCTTCTTTAAGTCAAAATGAGTCCCGAGACAGAGCATTGACTGAGATGCAGGCGCCTGACGTCCTCGCGAGAGCCACACCCACACCCCGCATCAGTTGAACGACAAAAAGTCACCTCCCGTCGCCGCCGCCAGTGCGCGAGCGAGATCGATGTCGATCGCTCCACACGCAGGCAACACAAGCCTGTGTCCGTGCGCAGGTGCACGGCGACGACAGCACATGCATGCCCGACGCACACGGCAACATCACATCTGCGCTCCAAATGACCACCGTAAGTCGTTCAAAATATCGAAGGATAAGGAGGATATAGTGTGGAACGCGGTTCCCCAGAACATGGAATCGAAAGGAACTCGGAACTCGGAAGCGAGAGAAACTGGGGGGGGGGGGGGGGGGGGGGGTGGGGGGGTGGGGGAAGGGAAGTTAGTGAGCGCGAGCAGAGAGTCGAGAGCAGAGCCGGCCACCGCCAAGGAGAGGCTTGGATTCCGGACAGGAGGCAGAGAGGTGGGGGCGGGCCATCCGTACGTCCAGCTCCCCGTTCCGGCCATCGCAACGACGTCGGCGACTTTTCGTTCCGCATGGAGACGTTCCTGGACTGGACAGCATCGATCGACTCATCGACACAAGTACTTGAAGCTAAGAAGAGCGTGGACGATCTCTGGTTCTGCTGGATTCGGCGGGGACCGGCCGGGCTTGCTTCGCTGTGCGCGCGTTTGCAATCAACGTGTGGCTGGTATTTCAATTTTTCAGTGGCAACCGCGTGGGTGCCAATGAGGCTTTGCATCTCGGCCACCTGGTCGATCTCCTGAGCGCGGGCCGGGACGTACGACGGCATGACCTCGCGCCGCACAGATGATTAGCCAACGCAAATCTGAATCCCCTGAAACTGCCACATCTTGCAGGCCGTGTCCGCTGAAACATGTTTGTGCATGTACTCTTGAGAGATATAGGTATATTCGAGATATTAATTCAAATATTGCCAAGAAGAGCTTAATAAAGATTATTTAAGAACTGCATTCAATGCTAGCATGGTGAACTGTAAAAACTACCGTGGCGGCATCATAAGACAAACCGATTGTGTCCCAAGGCTTGTAGGTTCTAATTAGAAATTCAGAAATAAGCAAGAGAAATATGGCATTTCAAATGGAAGATAAACTGCTATAAGTCCGCACAGGCTGTAATAATGGAAGATGCATGAGTATCACAAATTTGATACAGATTTATCTTTATTTTTCAACATTTAGGGAAAAACATATAGCATTTTTTACAATATTTTTTTTGGAAATTTGTTAAAACTTTATTCTTAAAAAGAAACCTATCTTGTCTACAATGACTCAGTAATTCTTCCTAAAGTGGTAAATAGTATTGAAATAGCAAAAAGAGAACCGTAGGATGGAGTAATTAACAATATCATTCCAAAATATGTGAAATTACAATTTTTTCTATATAGTTTTTATGTCCCTCCCAAAGTTTTGAACTTGGAAAATACTTAATTTAATTAGTCTTTCTTTCCCTACCTTTTTGTCCCTTTGTTTCAATCAACCTTATACAATTATACTGACCGGCTGACTGAAGGAGATAGAATCAGGTTAGTGCTGTGCAACAAACCTACGTGCTCTGATTGAGATCAACACACATTCACAACATGCATGATGCTAGGTTTGTACATGGGTGGCTAGAATTGCACATGCTGAAACTAAACATTTAAACTGAAAATTTAATCGTATTTTGATGCTCTTATGAAATTGAAATACTAACCTTATTTAATCATCATCTAATCTCTTGTCATCCGTGTGCGTGTATTCTCACATATTTTTCTCATGCCACTCAAAGCACGGTGCATCTCTTATAGGCCCATACGTCATTACCCCAGTTACGACTGAAGCCAACTCCCTGTCAGGCAAAGTATTCAGTGGTGTCAACATAATGGCTGGTAGAATGCCCCGATCAAATTCTTCCCCTTGGATGAGTAGTACCCTCCAATAGATGAACTTGAAGTGTGTTATCCAGCCATTAGCACAAAACAACCTGTACCAAACTATAGTTGAATCTTAGTCATGCTTATAACCTGGGCCATCAGAGTAGCGGGTATCTGAATAAAATTGACGCCGCAGCGGAATGCAGCAGCTGCAAACCGACACATGTCTCCAATGATATATACCACAACCCAGTACAACAACGGTCCCAATCGGCAACCGGGAGTCGACTGATCTATCACGCAACTTAATTAACGTCTCCTGCAAATCACAGGCAGATAATTATGTCCAATGAACTGAACACATTACTATAATATACCACAATGTTATGTGTGACCGCACAGCTAGTAATCATGTAAATCTCCATTATAAAAAATGTAAGATATAATTCATCTAAATTAAGACGAAATAATATCATAGAGATCCATTCTACGTTCAGTATACTTGAGATTTCGAAAAAGTAATTAGAGAAAAACTTCAAAGGTTTTCGTTGTATAGCTCATTTAATTTTCTAATATATAAAAGGCAAAGAAATACAGTCCTTCTATCTTCTCACGAACCATAATGATTAATAGGTCGGACTGTTGTTTTGAATACTGATCCAGCTCTACGCGGTCATGTTGCGTATGAAACAGATTAAATGAAGTCCGCCTCGCCTCAGAAGATCTATTCATCTCTTTATAGTTCTTTTTCATGTCGCTTGCCACCTATAGGTTAATTATTAGAAGAAGTTATTAGATAATAATATCATCCTTGGCCTTTAACGGAAGAGAACAAAATTCTTGGCCACTTTGCTGCACAGTACATGCAGATGATTGCATAACCGCCATGCATGGCATAAGACATTCACCAACATTTATGCATGCATGCCATTGGAATTATTTGCTTATGCAAATCACCCGCGCTTGCACTCAGCAGTTGGAAATCACAGTCATGGATTAATGTGCGGGTGGTCGTGCAACCACAAATATCTGCCTGTTACTCCAACCTAATCAACAATCGCATCATGGGGACTCTGTTTAACATGGAAGCTTCAATGCAGTAATTGAGAAAGGCAAACGTGACAAACAAAAATCTCAATCTTCTCATGGAACAGACAGACCTTCGTATTGGCAGTGTGAAGGCCGGCGGCGCCGTAGACACATTGTGGCGTTGTTCTTGTTCGCAGCTAGGGTACTGGCAGAGAGAGAAGAGTTGTACCATTGTTTGCAGATCGGTTCGGAGAAGAAGATGCTATGGATTCTGCGGCAAGAAGTCCGTTTTCTATACGTGGATTGTAGAGGCTGCCGTGGGGTGGAAGATTAGAATCGTTAGGCTACAGCGCATGCAGTGGGTTGAGATATTATGTAGATCTAATGGTTAGGCTTTGTTAGCAATTAAAATAGACGGTTAGATGTTTTGCTTTTTTTGTGAGAATTTCTTGGAATTTCATCGATTAACGTGAAGGCTTTAAAAGAAGCCTCCAATTAGTAAATACTAGTCATTCAACCCGTGCGTTGCACAGGCAAGTGATTATAGTAACATTTTATATTAGATATTTTAGTTATATTTATATTTCGTAGGTGTTCATATGAAGGAACTTATTTTTTTTTGAGGTTTTGGAGTTTTGAAAAGTAACTACAGTTAGCAAGGCATATTTTGAACCATATCAGTTCTCGTGTCTCTAACTCTTTATCCTCCTCTTCGATCACTATTCATATTTATCAACAGCCACCAAATCTCTTTGTTTCTCTTTCCCAACACTGACTTCAATTTGCCACTGCCGCGTATCATAGTATCCTCTTGGTGTCCACTATTGAGCCTCTACTTTCCTCTGCATCACTCCCGGGCTTGGGGTAGTGGGTGCACCGATGAACCTAGAGCCCTAAGCCCCTCACCACTTCCAAACCCAACAGTACGACGGTAAGTATTATGGTCGTGATTGATCAATCGTTGAGTGACTTATAATTAGTGGTCACAGAAACAAATTAGCTTTTTTATTTCCAATGGAAGTTTATATCATTTTAATTATTCTTTTACGTGGAGCCTTCCTTATCTTTCCTCCATTTAAGATTAAAAACCTTTATGATCTCGTAATATAATATTAAAAGGCTTGACGTAAAATATATCATTAAAAAAAGGATGGATCGAGGGGGTATAATGATTAAAGGATACAAACACTAAACATAATCAAAATTTTATTAGGGACGCAACAAAAAGGTGGCTTTATCTCCGACACAATGCAAAATTCATTAGCGGTAGTGTCATACCCCGATTTCTGAGGTACTTGAATCCACCGTATCAGTCCCTGGATCAGACGCTGATACGGACATTCTCACAGAATGGCATCTCAGAGTCATACCTTTATTTATTACTGAAGCTCATTACAAGCCTTTTACTTTACATAAAAGGTCTTTGATATGGCCAGAGGCCTTACAACTCAACACATCACACCACAATGGTCATCGCTGGGAAGCAGCAATGCCACACTTTATTCTACGCAACGGACGACGGAAGCAGATCCACTCCACAGGCAAACTTGCGCGTGACGACCCTAGTCCTCTTCGCCATCGGCTTGGAAGTCGTATTCTGCTTCTTCCTCTGAATGATTGATTGAGATGGGGAGTGAGTACATAAGGTACTCAACAAGTCCTAACACAAGGGTGACTCATATGCAAGGGTGTTGCCAAGGAATAGGCTGAGGGTTTCCATTGATCGGCCGAAAAGCCAATTTGTCAATGCAGGGGTTTGTTTTGCAAACCAAAACATTTGGTAAAGCTCTAAGTCAACATTGATAAGATCTTAGTGGGGTTGAGTGGCCCTGGGGGAGAATAAATCCTTCCCGCCAGTTCCCAAATTTTAACGCTGGCAGATAACCAGCACACGGCTCCAAACCGGCGTTATTCCAAAAACACACACGCCAAGGATAACTCACACAAAAATCTAATCATTGTGTGGCCATTGCTTTCGCTTTGTCCAATGCCGTGGAACACGGCTATCCGGATAGGTTTTACACTCTGCAGAGGTTGTACACTTTACCCACGAGGCATGCCAGACCTTCCCACCGTCGTGGGTCAGAAAGACACGCTAATGGTTCCGTACCTACCTAATGTCACCACGGTACCACCTCGGATAATCAACGACCAGGGGCTTCACATAGGCATAGCATAGCCAATAACTTTCACTTGCCGGATCCGATGCCAACCTCGTCAAGATCTTCTCCTGGCTTCCTATTGCAACTCCCTGCCTCCTGGTGGTACCGGGCGATCACTAGTAGGGTGTGGTTCCAAACCCTGCCCATTCAGGGGCTCGTGGTTGCACTAAAGTGCTAGGCAAGGCGGCACATGAACCGGTCCTTACACGACCGAAGCAAGCATCTTCAATAGCTACCCTCCAGCGAGGAGTAGCGTCCCAGAGATAGCCTCCCCACTGAGGACTACCTCGCTTGCTCCCGTCTAAAACATAACCCCCACTATGGGTTTCACTTACTAAGCCCATCCCTTTTTATTTCACACACACATCACCAAGCCACACTCACACATTTTCACACAAAAGCAAGTGAAGCAAATATTATTAATTACACAGTGTGATAAAACCTAAGCAGCAATATTTTCCAACAAATCATTAAAGATTAATGCTGTTGGAACCTAGGGCTAACAATGGATTAAGGATAGCATTAAACAAGGCATGGCTTCCAACAATGATAGGTTACTCTAACATTTAAATCGTTTTAAAAGACTATGCATGTTTAATTTGCACACAGGCTCTATATAGGATATTTTGTAGGAATTAATTAGGTTAAATATGATCAAGGTGGTTAGGACTTGCCTTCACCAAAATCTTCCTCCTCTAAACCTTCTTCGTAGTCGGGGTCCTCGTGTTCCTCCTCGAAGACTTGATCACCTATCGATTAAATAAAAGAAAAGCTAAATCTACCGCTTAACACTCAATTAAACAATCATTAAAATAAAATAAAATAAAATAAATATAATAAAATACTCCACTGAAAGTGGTTCTGATGGAATATGATAGAGGATGATTTTAGATGAATAATGGTGCAAGAACCATTAAATTTGGAGTTAAAATGACAAAGATATGAATATTTGAATTTAGAAGAAAAGGATTAAATTAGGGTAGATTAACTTTAATCAAGT
This sequence comes from Eragrostis curvula, assembly GCA_007726485.1. Taxonomy (NCBI): domain Eukaryota; kingdom Viridiplantae; phylum Streptophyta; class Magnoliopsida; order Poales; family Poaceae; genus Eragrostis; species Eragrostis curvula. Next base: position 6,082 of record RWGY01000498.1, on the reverse strand, counting down.
ATAATCTCCACCCTAATTTTCCAGAGGTGCACAAGCATTGGAAAAGGGTTAGAAATGATTTTGGGGATTTTTGGATATTTTTGGGTATTTTTCTGATATTGGAATGTGCCCGAATTTTATCTCTGTGTACACTCTCGGGTGTACCCAGCGTTTTGCGCTGCGTGGCAGTGGCTGACATGTGGGCCAGCTGGGGCCGGGGCCCTGGCCATTACTGTTCTGTGGACTCGGTCCACAGAGGCGTGGACCGAGCCTGCGCGGGTGTGTGGTGCACGTGGGCCGCGTGCACCACGTGTGCGCGCTACGCGGCGGGGTGTGCCGACGCGGCGCCGACGTGGCCGCCCCGCGGACGCCACGCGGTCTCGACGCGGTGCGGCGGCTCTGACGCGGCGGAGGGGGGGAAAAGTTCCCCGCCTCGCCGGAGAGCTCGTCGGCGAGCCCTGGGGCTGACGGAAGGGGAGAAGGAGCGGACGCCGGTGGCCTACGCGCGACGGCGAGGCTATCGAGGGAGCATGTGCACGTGAGCGGGGCGTGAAGCGGCGGCGCGAGCTCACCGGAGCTCGGCCGGGGTTTGGCGTGCGCAACGAAGGCGCGCGCGCGCGTGGTGCGAGTTTGGGCACCCGTGCGCGTGCGCGGGAGCGCATGGAGGCTACAAGCGGGCTCGGCCTGGCCGGGGAGCGCTCCACGGCGGCCGGAGAGGGAGAAGAGGGGCGGCGGAGCAACTGCGAGCGGCGCGGGCTACTCCCGAGTGCGCGAGGAAGATGGAGAGGGGGCGCAAAGGAGGGAGCGGGGAGTGGAGGTGCTCACCTTGGGTCCGGTGGGAGCGGAGAGCGCTGGGGGACGGCGGAATCGCTCGTCGGAGCTGGGGAAGGTGAGAGGGAGAGCTGGGACTCGGTGGCGTGGAAAGGGAGAGCGAGAGAGCGAAATGGCAGAGGGAGAGAAAGGAAGGGCCGGGCGCTTCTTTATAGCCGCGCAAAGGCGGTGGCTTGCTGGGAAATATCCCGAGTTCGTCGGGATATTTTGCCGGAGCTCGGTGGCGCGCGGCGCGAGAGTGGGGGACGGGCGCGCGATGGTGGCCACGCGGCGCGGAGGAGAGAGGGGCCCCGGACGCGACGCGGCTGCGCTGGCGCGTCGCTTTGACGCCGCTGTGGCGTGGAGCTCGAGCTCGCCGGAATTATGACGGAGGGGGCTAGGGTTTGGTTTTTGTCGGCGGAATAGAAGAAGGGGGGCCCGGACGGGGGAGAGGAGAGGGCGGCGCGCGCGACGCGTGGGGGGAAAAGAGCGGGAGCACGGCGGCGGGGCAGTAACTCCCGTGCCTCGCGCCGGCCGGTCGGGCGGCGGCGGCGGCGCGAGGTTGACGAAGGGGCTGGCCCCATTCGTCAGCCTCTCGCGGCTGCGGACGGGCCGGGCGGAGCTGGGCCGCGGCGCGCGGTCGGCCCAGTGGCCTGGCGCGGGAGGAAAGAGGAGGGGAGAGATGGGCCGGGCGCGGGAGAAAGGGGAGAGGCGGCCCATCAAGCGAAGAATTGCTCATCTTTTTCTGGTTTTGGATTTTGGATGAAATTCAAGAGAATTTGAATTCAAATTTGAGGTTGGACTTCAACACTCACTCAAACAATTAAAATAAAGACAATAAAAGGCAAAAATGCACATGAGTGTTTCATGCATGATTTTAATTTCGAGAAAATTTAATCGAGCCCTAATTGAGTCTAATCAATTATTTTAAGTTTCAAAATTTTTTGAAAATCCACCTTTTAGGGTTTATCGACATGGCTAAAAATACGGGTGCTACAGACCTACCCCACTTAAACAGAATCTCGTCCTCGAGATTCCGACTCGCTCTCGAACAGATACGGAAACTCTCTCTTGAGGTCATCTTCTCGTTCCCATGTGGCCTCTGCCTCAGTGTGATTGCTCCATTGCACTCGACAAAATCTTATGGCATTCCTTCTTGTTAGCCGGGTAGCAACATCCAATATCTTTATAGGTCTTTCCTGATATCGGAGATCGGGCTGGAGGTCCATTATTTCAGGGGGTACTACTTCTTCTGGGACCCTCAAACATTTCTTCAATTATGAGACATGGAAGACGTTGTGTACGTCAGACATCTCCTCAGGAAGTTCGAGACGATATGCCACCTTTCCGATCCTCTCAAGTATCTTAAATGGTCCGATATACCTCGGGGCTAACTTGCCCCTAATCTGAAACCTTCGTGTACCTCGAATTGGCGATACCTTGAGATACACATAATCTCCTTTTTCGAAACTCAACTCTCTACGCCTTGTGTCTGCGTAGCTCTTCTGCCTGCTCTGGGCTGCTTTCAGATTTTCTCTGACCAGTGGCACCTTCTCTTCGGCATCCCTGATGATGGCAGGTCCGAAAAGCGATCTTTCTCCTACTTCTGACCACATTAGTGGTGTTCTGCATTTCCTACCATACAATGCCTCAAATGGTGACATTTGCAGGCTTGTTTGGTAGCTATTGTTGTAGGAAAATTCTGCGAAGGCCAAACTCTTTTCCCAGTCCTTTCCATAGACTAGGACGCTGTTGACGGTCGTTACGGACCAATTTCGACCGTCAACTAGCTCAATAAACAAGAAGGATTGGACATTCTTTACACGCACTTTATTTAAGAATAACCTATTTCCACATGTACCTCTAGATTTTAGTGTGCAGGTGGAATAAGGGAGAAATCCAGATGAAATCATGCCCCAAGGCGACGAATCAACACTTCTACAAAACAACGTTCGCCGCGGGAATACAACTCCAAGACAAAAGGCCAAATCTCGTCAAAGTCCAACACAACTAAGGCCAAATGCACCTGGACCAGAGAAGTAGACCCAGAGGGGGAGCCACCTGCTAAAGCCCAGCCCAGGAGGGGCCAGGCACAGGTCGGCCGACCCCCCCTGGCCAGGTCGGCCGACCTGGCAGGGTGGCCCCCTGGGCCCATCTTTCTATGGCGGTTTGTAACCGACCTCTGGAGGTCGGTTCCCCCTGCATTAAATGCCACCGACCTCGCGAACCGCCTCAAAGTTGCCGACCTTCAAGGACTATATAAGGAGGGGTACCCCCCCTCCTTCAAGACACACAATTGTCGGTGTTAAGAAACCGGCCGACAAGTAAATTTGTAACTACGGCGCCTAACAGTCTTCTATGATGGCGAGGGTTTTGCGAGAGAGGCAAGGTTTATACTGGTTCAGGCAATCGATGCCCTACGTCCAGTTCGTGGGTGGTTCGTGTTTCGACTTGCAGAGGGGAGCTACAAGTGTTGACGAGGGAGGAGAAAGACTCCAAGCCTCTTCGTGTGTATCTCTATGTCTGTGTGTGTTGTATCTCTCCGGGGATCTCTCCTCCTCATGCACCCAGCTCTCCTTTTATAGTCAAGGAGTGAGCCGGTTTACAAATGGGAATGGGGCTTTCGAGTTGTGGGCAGCGCGGCTACGCGCCGCACTAGTCTGATCCCTAGCCGCTACTGTGGCTCTAGTCAGGCGGCGTCCTGTCAGCCTGGTCGCCGGGCAGGTGGTCGAGATGTCAACCCAGACTGTCGCGGCCGTCTTGTCACCGGTCCGGTCTTCGTCCCTGTTCAGGGTGATGATGATGCCGTAGCCATCCCGCTGCTGTACTCGAGGTGTCAGGCGGCGCCGCGAGATGGGACGGGTGTCACTGTGTAGGTCAGATCGCGTGCCTGCAAGTATATGAGTTGCTGGGTAGAGTTAAGGCTCCCCAGCTACTCGTCGTAAATGCCTGTCCTCCTTGCCAGAGGAAAATCTTCTCGACGAAGTCTCCCAACTCGGGGTCGGGCGAAGCGCGGCTTGTGGGCCCGCCCGACTGGGAGTCGGGCGAGGCGGAGTTCGGGGCCCGCCCGACTGGGGGTCGGGCGAGGCGGAGTCTGTGGACCCCACCCGACTCGGGGTCGGGCGGGGCGGAAGTCGTGGGCCCGCCCGACTGGGGGTCGGGCGAGGCGGAACTTGTATGTGCCCTCGGGGTCGGCCGTGGGCCCCTCGAGCGCCCTGTTGTCGTGTGCCTGTTCCTGTGGGCCCTACACAATTAAGCTGAGACGGTTAGCAGAATTAAGTATCCCAGATCAGGATACCCTGATTTGGGTATCCGTCAGTAGCCCCCGAGCCTGGGCGGCGGCCGGGGGTCGTGGTCGCCGTCGAGGCTTGTCGTTGTCTTTCTGAGGGTATTTTCGTACTACTCCTACCGGTGGGTGCGCGCGAGCGCACCCGCCGGGTGTAGCCCCCGAGCCTCGGTACAAGTGGTTTACTTGTGCCGAGGGTGACAAAAAAGGTTTTCCCGAGACCACGCAGTAGGTCATTGTCTGCGAATGCGAGCCCCCGAGTCCTCGCTCGATGCGCGGATCCGTCCGAGGGTTTTTTCGTCTTTTTGTTTCGTCCGTACCCGCGCGTCTTTACGATAAGACGGGACACGCATGAGCCGGCCACGTCATTCCTCGATGGTTCGATGCGTGGTGCTCGTTTAAGCTGCAAACGGGTGTGTCCGAGTGAAGGCCTCGGCTTGCCCTTCGCGGGGGTCCGATTGAGACTAGCTGGAGTCGGCCTCATTAAGATCCGAGTTCCTGCCTTTTTCGATCGCCGACTCCTTTCGCTCGGAGTCAGTGGGCTCGATGCCCTCCCTCGATGGGAGATCAAGGTCGAGGTTTTTTAGACTCGGACTCGGACGCTACCGTCAGAGGCCCATTGTACTACGGTGTACGGGTTGCGGTCGCTGGGGACCCCTCTTTGGTGGCCCCTCACTTAGTTTTGCCCTGGAGCGGCCGTTCGAACCCTTTCGCGGGGCCGGCCTTCGAACTCCTGGGCCGGAAACTGGGCCGTCGGGACGTTTTCAGCCCCTAGCCTTTATTACCTGTGGGCCCGGCCGGGATTCCAAGCCCGCCTGGGCCGTCATCGTGCGTCGTGGAGACGCGACGGTTCGCCTTCCGCGCGGATCGAGGCCACGATCTGTCTTCGTGCGGTAGTGGAGCAGGCCATGATGGCGGTTTTTAAGGCACCTGCACCTGTTAGATCGAGAAACAGGGAGGCACGGGGAACGATGCGTCGTGTGAACGCGATAACTATAAAAAGGGGGATGAGCCCAACCTCATTTGTCTTACCAGGTTTTCGCGACCTTTCGCATCCATCGCCGCTCGCCTTAGCGCAAACCGCTTCGTCTTCCTCGCCTCGCTCGCTTTCCAACCTCCCTTCGTTTCGCCGTCGCTCCGCGTCCCTCGCCCGCATTCGCCATGGCGGATTGGAGCCGGTCCAACAGCACCAAGGGGAGCCTCGATGCCCTGGTTGCGCGCGGCCTCCTGATGCCTCTCACCGCGGAGCGGGAGTGGCTGGTACCCGGGGAGGAGAGGATCCCATCGCCGCCGGACGGCTACATTGTCTCCTTCCGCTCCTTCCACGAGCGCGGCTTCGGCATGCCGCCTCTTCCCTTCCTCCGCGGCCTGCTTCACCACTACAAGTTGGAGCTGCAGCACCTCAACCCCAACTCCATCCAGCACATCTCCGCCTTCGTCGCCTTGTGCGAAGGTTTTTTGAAGATTCGCCCCCATTTCCACCTTTTCAAGTACTTCTTTACCCTCGCGCTCGAGACCAAGAAGGACGCGGAAGGGAATCCGCGCGCCGTCCCGATCGGCTGTGCTAGCTTCCGGCTCTGGAGCACCCGGGCCCGCGAGTACATCACCATGCCCGTCACCGACACCAACAAGGGTTGGCACGAGAGGTGGTTTTACCTCAAGAACACCGCGCTCGCGCCGCTCCCGGAGTTCACCGGGCGCCTGATCGAAGAGGCGCCCGAGTGCTGGGGTTGGGGGCCGGCCGCCCCTGACAAGAAGAAGTTGGCCGACCTCTTGGGTACGATCGACAAACTCAAGAGGGGCGGCGTTGCGGGCGTCGGGGTCATCGGCGCCTACCACGTCAGGAGGCTTGCGCCGCTCCAAGACCGGCGCCTCCCCATGTGGGAGATGGGCCGCGACTTTGCGTGGAAGGGGACCTGCATGGTGGACCCCCACGCGGAGCCACGGATTTCCGTCCGAGAGCTGAAGGCCCGGCTCTCGGAGGCGATGGGGATGACAGCGGCGGAT
>RWGY01000497.1:0-13649 GCA_007726485.1 Eragrostis curvula | reverse complement strand
GGAGAAAGGAAACAACTTCCATTTCACGGTTTCTTGTGCCATGCCTTGGATCACGACGCATGAACACACTTGCTCAAACTCTCGCAGATGGTGATATGGATTTTCTTGGTCAGTTCCAGAGAAGGGTCGGTTTCTGACCATGGTTATAAAAGTGGGGTGGATCATATAGCCGGATGTGGAAATGGGTTTGGAGGATGGTGGTGGCTCAAATGACATTCCCCTTGGAGCAGAGAAGGACTGGATTGTAGGTTCTGGCTCCATGATAAATATTTTTGGTATTTTTCAAGGAAGGGATAGCAATGATGGATGGTGAAAGATTGATGATGGATAAGAAATAAAAGAAAAAGGATAAAAGGATACAATACGAGGACCAACTAGGTTCGAAGATAAAAAGCAACTACCGTTCCCCGGCAACGGCGCCAGAAATGCTTGTTGGTATTTCTTAACGTCACAGATAAATCCGCAAGTGTACGGAGAATACCGTTGTAGCACTTCACCCGTGAGTATTCAAGGGTATCGTTATTTATATTATCCCAAAGGAACGGAGTGGAATTATCTACTAGTCTAGCTGTCCAAGGACACGAAGAAGGATGGTAGGTATGGGTAGAGAGGATTCCTATGGATGAAGTTCTATCTGGAACAAGGAAGAGTAAACACAGCAGGGCTGTCACCACCTACCGGCAAACCCCCCTACTAGGACACGTGACACTAGGGCTATTAAGTCCCTAGGCCAGTCCTAGGGTCACGTGACAACAAGGCAATTAAGACCTCGCTGCCAGACCGATTCCCAGCAGTCAATTCCCTAGAACAAAGAGGATTAAGCAAGCAGGGCTGTCACCACCTACCGGCGACTCTCTCCTAGGACATGTGACACTAGGGCTATGAAGTCCCTATGCCAGTCCCAAGGTCACGTGACAACAAGGCAATCAAGTCCTCCCTGCCAGACCTATTCTAGTTCACAAGACTAAAGATAAATTCTGCCTCTAAATGCTTACTTGAATAGAACGATGATCATGCAAGCAAGTAAAGGAAGAACTTATACTAGAATAGAAACATACAATCCAAAAGGAGATCGAGAGTACTTACTTGTAATGAAGATAAACGACAAACGAACGATGAACAAACGACGAACGAACGATGAACGAAGAACGAACGACGAACGAACGATGAACGAACGAAGAACACTTCACTATAAATAAATATCCCCCAAGATACAAGATTTGGGCCAAGTCCTCACAAAGGGAGAACTACCCTTCTCTCCTACCCTACTCTCTCCCTACTCTACTAGTGTACAAATGGCTCTAGGCCCTTGGGAGTGGAATGAGGCTCTCCTTCTTGTCTGTTCCTGAGGGGAGGGGGTACCCCTCTATTTATAGTCTTGAGTAGGTCGGTTTGGGGGCCTCCACCGCCTCAATGCACCGCCTCAAAGCATTAAATGCAGGCAGAACCGACATCAGGAAGGCGGTGGCGACCAACCAGAGAAAGATGGGCCAGATTGGCCACTGTAGCAGGTCGGCCGACCTCACTGTAGCAGGTCGGCCGACCCCCCCTTGGCCCATTTGGCCTTGGGTTTTGGCCGAGGGGTCCTCCTTGATGTCTTGTTCAATGATCTTCATGCATTGGCCCAAGTTGGTTGAGTTTTGTATGACTTTTGATCCATATCTTGTTGGGCTGCCTGTGCTGATTTTCTTGGAGTGATGTGTTGTGGCCTTCTTGATGTGAATTCCCTCCTTTTGATATGAAATGTACCTGCACTCACAAATTCACCAACACTCGTGGAAATCATTAGTAATAAACTCCTACCACTATGTTTGGTGTTCATTTTATTTCTTTTATGCAGGTAATTGTTGACGGTCCTTACGACCCATTTTTACCGTCAACTTTATGCACCTTTTGGACCTAACACCATCACCAAGGGTAGACATAGGGCTTATTTCTAACAGATTCCACTAGTCTTGGTGAAATTATGAGTGCAGGTGCAATTCATATAAAAACAGGGGAAAACAGGCACTAAACATGGACTTTGCAATCGACGGATTTTCCCCGGACTAAAGAATTTAGTCCAAAAGCCCAAAACCACAGAACCAGGCTTCAAGACCAAAGAATGCAAGTGGATTGGGAACATACATAGCCAGAGGAAGGAGCCAGAGGAGGATCAGGCCCAGTGGGGCCCAGGCCAGGTCGGCCGACCCCCTCTGGCCAGGTCGGCCGACCTGCCAGGGAGGCCCCCCTGGCCCACTCTTCTCTGGCGGTTCACAACCGACCTCTGGAGGTCGGTTCCCCCTGCATTAAATGCCACCGACCTTAGGAACCGCCTCAAAGTTGCCGACCTTCCAAGGCTATAAATAAAGGGGTACCCCCCCCTCTCTGAAGACAACAACACACCACAAGACACAAGACTCTCCTCATTTCCAATCCACAGGCCGAGAGCCTCTTGTATTTTAGTAGAATAGGAGAGAGGGCAAGGAAGAGATAGGAGTTCTCCTCCTCTTTTCATTGGAGGTTTAGTTCCTATTCTTTTACCTTGGCGTGTAAACACTTCTAGTGATTATACGTGGTGATTATCTATCTATTGAGCTTTATCATTCGTCTAGGCATAATTCTTGTTATACTCGTTCAACGGGATCGTCGCTCCGCAAGGAGTGCTCTAGTTCTCTGAATCAGTATTAGGCCGGGACTAGAGTAGTGATCGATAGCATAGACGTGGTGTCTAGGCTGGAGGTTGCCTTTGACCGCTGTGTGCTCCACGGTTTGTAGAGGTAGGTGGCAGGTAGTGACAGCCCTGTCCATCCAAAGGAACCCTCCACGTTCGGGTACATAGTAGAGCCTTAGCCGGAGTGGCTTGGCAGACCAAAGCCTAAGCCGGTGCTCGAAGTAGACGAGTAGAACCTGAATTCGTCTAGCCTTAGAAATATCTAGATAATAATCACCCTCTCAATCCTAAGCTGCTAGTTGTCTTGGTTGTCCTTGGGTAAAACTTGCCTTGTGGTAGAATAACTCCGTTCCTTGGGGAAAACAAATACGATACCTCGGAATACTCCCGGGTGAAGTGCTACAACGGTATTCCGTGCGCTTGCGGATTTATCTGTGACGTAAGAAATACCAACAAGCATTTCTGGCGCCGTTGCCGGGGAACGGTTGATATCTCTATTGCAAATTAAGTTTGCCCTCGTAATCTATCTTACTTACCGTTCTGTTTTTTATTTCCCTTAAATTCAAAAACAAAAAAATATTTCATGGAGTCACAACCCACCATCCAATCATTCTCTACTCCACGGGGCGAGCTCTTAGAGCCACCATCATCATCACAACCTATTTCTTCATCTGGCTATGAGTTTTCCCCCGATTACATTTCGATGATAAGAGGTTTATCCTTTTCGGGTTTTAAACATGAAAATCCTTATGAACACTTGCGAGAGTTTGAGCATTTGTGTTCATGCCGATCGATCCATGGCATGACACAAGAAACATTGAAATGGAAATTGTTTCCCTTCTCTCTCAATGAGAGGGCGAGGCAATGGTACATTTACACCGCTAAGAGAGTAAACGGTGATTGGAAAGAATTGCGAGACAAATTTTGTCTAGCATTCTTCCCCGTATCTCGTATTACTTCTCTACGAGCGGAAATAATTAACTTTCGTCATGAAGAGGAAGAAACCTTAAGTACATCTTGGATCAGATTCTGTTCATTAACAGACTCTGGACCAGAATTGTTGCTCCCCGAACCAGTTTTAATGCAACATTTTTATTCGGGATTGAGCAGCGATACCGCACTTTATCTTGACACGGCCGCTGGTGGATTTTTTACTCATAAGACCATAGCGGAAGCACACGAACTTTTGGATCGAATTGTGGAAAACACGCCCTTTTCCGCTGATTTACTAGTTGAGCCGGAGTCAATAGATGAGGAACTCGTTGCGCAAGAAACACAACAATTGGTGCCTACATTGGTAGAGCCGACGCCCGAGTTCTCATCTAACATAAGAACCATGATAGAGGAAGATGAACCTCTTGAGTTCCCATTTGAGTTCGAGGAAGAGATTTTCGAAAATTTTGGAAACACCTTGAACTACTCTTGTCAAAAGAAACCTCAGATCTGTGCATCAACCCCCGAACCTTTGGAAAAAGATTTTCTCTTAGAAACTATTCGGGAGTTGACGGCGATCATGAGCAATGAATGGTTGAAGGAAAATGAGCTTTCTTCCGATATAATTCAACTTGTCCTCCCCACCTCAACCATTCAAAGCTTAATTCGGGAATCCAAGGTTGACGTTCTCTACAGCCCTCTAGTAGGAGCCAACATCATGTCCGAATCCTTTGCTTTAACCATGTTCGGCAGCGAAGCATGGGAACCCACTAGCAAACTCCTTAGAACCTCTCCGGGGCATATCTTTGAGGGTTTGGGGATCGTTAGAAGCGTTCGCATCAAGCACGATGAAGCGGAGGTATCCTTGGACTTCCATGTCTTCGGAATCTCGGATTTCGATGTCCTTGTAGGGTATCCCATAGAAAAACTTTTCTTGGGGACGTCACCTTTTGGAACCATCGACTTCACCCTCGGCAATGAACCTTTCTCTATTCCTATCACTCAAGCACGAAATTCCTTCCCGAGGAACTACCTAAGGAAGATGAATGCATAGAGGAGGTTATGGCGATATTTCTTCATAAAACCCCCGAATCATCTTTGGATGAAGATGCTCTTGATTTTGTTCTAGAAGAAGATGATTCGGAGGAAATTTTAGAGCTACCTGAAACCCTTGCACCGCCACCACCTCCAATAGAACTTAAACCACTTCCACCAGGCTTGCGCTACGCCTTTCTTCACGGAAACCCCGAAACCCCTGTCATCTTAAGCGACAAGCTTTCGGAGGAAGAAAGCACTAAACTCTTAGCCGTGTTAGAAAAGCATCGCTCCGTTCTTGGCTACTCGCTAGGAGACCTCAAGGGAATCAGCCCTGCTCTTTGCACCCATCGCATTCCCATAGATCCTGAAAGTACACCTTCTAGGGAACGTCAAAGGAGGCTAAATAATGCGATGAGAGAGGTTGTTAAGAAAGAGGTCTTAAAACTATTGCATGCTGGTATTATCTATCCTGTTCCACACAGCGAGTGGGTGAGTCCAGTGCAGGTTGTGCCCAAGAAGGGAGGAATGACGGTCGTCCATAACGACAAGGATGAGTTAATCCCTCAACGAACCGTCACGGGATGGAGGATGTGCATTGATTACCGAAAACTTAACAAGGCCACAAAGAAAGATCATTTTCCGCTGCCCTTCATCGATGAGATGTTGGAACGGCTGGCAAATCATTCTTTCTTTTGTTTCCTTGATGGGTATTTGGGATATCATCAAATCCCCATCCATCCCGACGATCAAAGTAAGACCACTTTTACATGCCCTTACGGAACTTATGCTTATCGACGAATGTCTTTCGGGCTATGTAATGCTCCTGCTTCTTTTCAACGATGCATGATGTCTATCTTTTCTGACATGATCGAGGAAATTATGGAAGTTTTCATGGATGATTTCTCTGTTTATGGAAAAACCTTCGATCATTGTTTAGAAAATTTAGACAAAGTCTTGCAACGTTGCCAAGAAAAGGATTTAGTGCTCAATTGGGAAAAGTGCCACTTCATGGTTAGAGAAGGCATAGTCCTTGGGCACTTAATCTCTGAAAGAGGGATAGAGGTGGACAAGGCTAAATTAGAAGTAATAGAAAAACTTCCACCTCCTGTTAATATTAAGGGTGTTCGCAGTTTTCTTGGACATGCGGGGTTCTATCGTCGTTTCATTAAAGATTTTTCTCACATTGCTAGACCCCTTACAAATCTGCTCGCAAAAGATGCACCCTTTGAGTTTTCTGATGATTGCATGATTGCCTTTACTACTCTCAAAAATGCACTCATCTCAGCTCCAATTATCCAACCCCCTGATTGGACGCTGCCTTTTGAAATTATGTGTGATGCTAGTGACTATGCTGTGGGGGCTGTTCTTGGTCAAACTAGAGATAAAAAGCATCATGCGATTTCTTATGCAAGCAAAACGCTGACAGGAGCTCAATTAAATTACACTACCACTGAAAAAGAGCTCCTTGCTGTTGTGTTTGCCTTTGACAAGTTTAGATCTTACTTAGCCGGAGCAAAAGTTATTGTTTACACTGATCATGCCGCTTTAAAATTTTTGCTCTCTAAGAAAGATGCTAAACCTCGTTTGATAAGATGGATTCTTCTGCTACAAGAGTTTGATTTAGAAATTCGTGATAAGAAAGGAGTAGAAAATTCTGTAGCGGATCATTTGTCGCGCATGCAATTCACTAACCCGCAGGAACTACCCATCAATGACTTCTTGCGCGACGACATGCTGCTCCAAGTGAGGGACGCACACCCATGGTACGCCAACATCGTGAACTTCATCGTGACGGGGTACGTACCGCCCGGAGAAAACAAGAAACGACTCGTCTACGAGAGTCGCCGTCACTTATGGAATGATCCCTACCTGTACTGTGTCTGCGCCGATGGACTGCTCAGACGATGTGTGCCAACACCCGAGAGCACACAAATCATCACAAAATGCCATGCAGCTCCATACGGGGGACACTATGGAGTGTTTCGTACTCAGGCTAAGATATGGCAAAGCGGATTCTTTTGGCCAACAATGTACGAAGACACAAAAGAATTCGTCAGACGATGCCCGCAATGCCAAAGATTTGGAGGCATCACAGCAAGGGATGCTATGCCCCTCAACTTCAATCCACAAGTCGAAATCTTCGACGTATGGGGCATCGACTTCATGGGGCCATTCCCCAAATCCCAAGGCTATGAATACATCTTGGTGGCAGTTGACTACGTATCCAAATGGGTAGAAGCAATGCCTTGCAGAGCCGCTGACTCCAAGAATGCTCGCCGGATGTTCCATGAGATTATCTTCCCAAGATTTGGAACACCGAGGCTAGTGATAAGCGACGGAGGGTCTCATTTCATCGATAAGACCTTCCGTAGCTTCCTTAGAGAGCTTGGAGCACGACACAATATTGCCACTCCATACCATCCCCAAACAAGTGGGCAGGCCGAGACATCAAACAAACAAATCAAACGGATCCTGCAAAAGACCGTACTAGAGATGGGAAATTCATGGAGAAGCAAGCTACCCGATGCACTATGGGCATACCGAACAGCATATAAGACGCCCATAGGCATGTCACCATACCAACTCGTATATGGTAAAACATGTCATTTACCCATCGAGTTGGAGCACCGAGCATATTGGGCCATCCGAACATGGAAAATGGACCTAAGGGATGCTGGATGAAAGAGAAAAATGGAGATAGCTGAGTTGGAAGAATGGAGAGACAAAGCATATCACAACTCAGCTATATACAAAGAAAGGACTAAACGGTGGCACGATCAAAGGATAAGAAGAAAAGAATTCAAAGTTGGAGACAAAGTCTTGCTATTCAACTCACGGGTGAAGCTCTTCGGGCACGGAAAATTACGGGCCATATACAGTTATTGACACTTCGCCGCACGGAGCAATCACACTCCAAGACGACGAGGGTAAGATATTCAAGGTAAATGGCCAGCGTCTAAAAATTTATCTTGAGCCCGATACAAATAAAGAATTTGATGTCATGCACTTAATTGAGTTAAAATCTTTATCATGATATCCTCTGTTTTGTTTTATCACCCGTAGTAGCACTTTCCTTAAAATAAATATAGCAAGAAATCAGCCAGAAAAAGAAGGGAACCAGAGGGGCCCACAGCAGGTCGGCCGACCCCTCTTTTGCAGGTCGGGCGACCTCTGTTGGATCCCCAACGGTCCCATTCTTCTTTCACGTTTTGCTCCAACGTTCACATTCCCAAATCCTACTGATTTAGCTCCTTCTCTAATTCGAGAAAATCAAATAAATTCTTTCCATAATTTTTCTCTATAAATGGAGGCGATTTCCGTTCATTTTCCCTTGCACACTCCTATTTCGCCCAAAAACCTTTGCCCATCACCATGGACAGCAGCATCCCAAGCTTTTATGTCCCAGCCTCCACTAGTGAGCTTTGCCGCGAATTTGGCCTTGAAAACATCCTTGATCCCGTCACCCCGATCCATGAGCAAGCCATGTTCGTCCAAGAAGCCCCTCTTGCCCTCACATCACCTCCACCAGCAGCAAAAGACCCCTCCAAGAACCCTCCTGCTAGTGCACCACCACGCTACGGCAAAGGAAAAACCATTCCCAAGAAGCCAAGCCGCGATGAGGCCGAAAGCTCTCTCCGTCCAGGGGAGAAGTATGTCGGCACCCTCGCTACAAAGAGCGGGAATGTGGTGCACCACCAATATGAAGGGCGCAACATGACTAGCCCCGCCAAGAAGGCGGGCACTCGGTTCAAGATCACGGGCATTCGTGGTGGTGGAAAGCAACTCCACCCACCACTCACTTCGGCGGAGAAGAGAGGCGCCCTCGAGTCCATGAGCACCACTCCTCCTAAAAGGGTGAGGAGGCGCCTCTCCACCTCCCCCATCAAGAAGACAGGAGGGATGTATGAAAGCGAGGAGGAAAAGACCCCAAAAAGGACTCCTTATCAACGCCTCCTCGCTAAGCACAACGACCTCCGCTACGCTCATGAACGCTTAAGCGACAAAGTGGCGGAGATGAAAGACGCGCTTGCTGAAATGCGAGACGACCAAGATGATCATCGCCGCAGCACCAACATGAAGATCAAGCGTTTCTTCAAGGACGCGGGGAAGGAGGAAAAATTCTACAATTAAAACCTCTCCGCAATTATCATTTCCCTCGGCGCATTTTAGTTCAATTCCATTTGCTTTCATCATTTTAATTTCCTCAAATTTGTAATGCGCCTGCTCATTTGCTGAATTCAATCAAATTAGTGCTCCCCGGGCTTCCATACCGGTAGAGCAATTTTGTGTTTCCAAATATCCTTGTCTATTTTGAAGGAAACAGGCAAAAAGGCAAGTGTGGGGGGGATACATCGCGAAAACAGAAACAAACACGCGCAAATCACTCAGAACCATCATGGGAAGCACAACACCAACAAATGAGCGAAAATTGGGCACTAGTGGAGGCCACACCAGGTCGGCCGACCCCTGGTGGGTCCCACTGGGCCTCTGCTTTCCCGTGCTACTCAAGTTTGTTTCCCACACTCCCTTTTTGCCTACCATACCTGTCAAGTTCATTCTGAGATACGAAAATAAAACTTGACCAATTAAAACTTGGGAAAATTTCTTTTTAGCACATCTTTATAAAACCCAATACTCTTCCTTTTGCTCTCAACATAATCATGCACACTTGTTATTACTCGCTCCATCACCACCTGCTTGCGAACAATCTATCCATAGGACCCATGTTTTTCTAGATAATTGGCGAGTGTGATATGGTTCGATGAAATGATCCTTTGTTTAAATCTACGAAGTCCTTGGGAGTTTTATTTCAAAAAGTTAAAATATCATGGCTTGCTGCTCCTCTTTTGATACATAAATTCCTACTAATGCCATATGTTAATCACAACTATCAAACATACATACATATGTTACTTGTTTTTGCAATGAGCTTTTCCAAAATTTTGCGACCCTAGTGAGAAACCTGTCATGCTCTCTTGATCAAGATCACGTACACGATCCACCAAAAATGCTAAATTCCTACACCGGGAGTTAGCACATCCACCCATCCAAATAAAGACACTCCTCACTTTATCCCATTTTACCTCTCTCTCTCAAATAAACAAAAGAGGGACATGGCTATGCAAAAGAAAAAAAGAAGGCTCACAAGATGAGCAAGTTAAAGAAAGAGAAAAATGCTCATGTACAGAGCATGAAAAGAAAAGAAAGAAAAATGATAGCCATGTCTCGGAAATACAAAACAAAGAGAGGTAAAATCCAATAAAGGAGTCGTCACATATAAACATCCATACATCCATCCACACATGCACTTCTTGATCAAGGTTGTATGACTCGAATTCTCCGTGGATCCTTTCTTTTGGTTCAGCAATATTTGTGATACAAGTATGCCTCTTCTATCCCTACCTTGAGCTCCACATACAAGCCTTAGAAGTAGGACAAAAGAGGCAAGACAATGCTTTGGTAAGGAAAATACACTTTTTGAGCGATCCGAGAGAATCAATAGAGGAGCAAGAGCTATGTTGTTTATATTTTTCAAAACTCTTTCAAAAACCCAAGGTACTTAGTAGGTGAAGGCAAGGTGACTTAAGTCATGAATCGTTCCACTTTTCAATCATCCAAGAATACATGTTAGCCACCATCATGTTCACAGGTGGAAAGGTGTGGCTTGTAATAGCTTGTGTGCAGATTTCACTTACATAAGGGAAGAGTTCCTCTCAGTTTCCACTCACAGCTTTACTCGAGGACGAGCAAAGAGCTAAGTGTGGGGGATCTTGTTGACGGTCCTTACGACCCATTTTTACCGTCAACTTTAGGCACCTTTTGGACCTAACACCATCACCAAGGGTAGACATAGGGCTTATTTCTAACAGATTCCACTAGTCTTGGTGAAATTATGAGTGCAGGTGCAATTCATATAAAAACAGGGGAAAACAGGCACTAAACATGGACTTTGCAATCGACGGATTTTCCCCGGACTAAAGAATTTAGTCCAAAAGCCCAAAACCACAGAACCAGGCTTCAAGACCAAAGAATGCAAGTGGATTGGGCACATACATAGCCAGAGGAAGGAGCCAGAGGAGGATCAGGCCCAGTGGGGCCCAGGCCAGGTCGGCCGACCCCCTCTGGCCAGGTCGGCCGACCTGCCAGGGAGGCCCCCCTGGCCCACTCTTCTCTGGCGGTTCACAACCGACCTCTGGAGGTCGGTTCCCCCTGCATTAAATGCCACCGACCTCAGGAACCGCCTCAAAGTTGCCGACCTTCCAAGGCTATAAATAAAGGGGTACCCCTGATACGGATTGGGCCCGATCTTCACGACATGAGAGAAAACCACCAAGGATAACTAGCTGCAAGCAGCCGGGATAACAGTGCAACCTGACGAAATCAACCCGATGCCAACAACCGTCTCAATACGGCCACCTGAATCGAGGATTCGCCCAACCACACTCTAAGCTTACCAACCCACGCAACCTGCACTCAAAGGAGCAGGAGCACAAGATGGGTGACGTCGAACGTCCGCGTATACAACCTCACAAGGAAGATGCAACACAAGGGGTGGATAAGGATCCCTCCATAAACTCACACACTACGGTGGAGAGGAAGCCACACGGCTGTTCCAATAATTCTTCAATGAACACTATTTCATATGGAGGAGTACATGGGGTATATATATGCTAGGAACATCCCTCCTAGTTGGGTGTGAATGCCTGAAACGTTCAGTAGGTAAAAGGTCATCTTTGTGGTGGATTTGAGGAGTCTCGTTTTAATCTCGCGCAGCCACTGAACAGTCTGGACAGCTTCCACTAATTTGGTCATAACTCCTTGCTCAGAAGTCGAACAGAGGTGCCGTTTGTTGGGTGTGAAAGTAGACTTGATAATCTTTCTAACCATGTAACATACACCCCCTGAAAATATCATTCAGTATGTCGCACATCTCTTAGAATCTGGACCAGCTGCGCGCAAATGATCGGAGTTGAACATATCTTCTACGCCGCAAGGTTGACTTCCATGTAAATGATATCATCAGTTTAAACCATTGTTGAACTCCATATATCCTCATCAACCCCCCCCCCCCCTCTCTGAAGACAACAACACACCACAAGACACAAGACTCTCCTCATTTCCAATCCACAGGCCGAGAGCCTCTTGTATTTTAGTAGAATAGGAGAGAGGGCAAGGAAGAGATAGGAGTTCTCCTCTTTTCATTGGAGGTTTAGTTCCTATTCTTTTACCTTGGCGTGTAAACACTTCTAGTGATTATACGTGGTGATTATCTATCTATTGAGCTTTATCATTCGTCTAGGCATAATTCTTGTTATACTCGTTCAACGGGATCGTCGCTCCGCAAGGAGTGCTCTAGTTCTCTGAATCAGTATTAGGCCGGGACTAGAGTAGTGATCGATAGCATAGACGTGGTGTCTAGACTGGAGGTTGCCTTTGACCGCTGTGTGCTCCACGGTTTGTAGAGGTAGGTGGCAGGTAGTGACAGCCCTGTCCATCCAAAGGAACCCTCCACGTTCGGGTACATAGTAGAGCCTTAGCCGGAGTGGCTTGGCAGACCAAAGCCTAAGCCGGTGCTCGAAGTAGACGAGTAGAACCTGAATTCGTCTAGCCTTAGAAATATCTAGATAATAATCACCCTCTCAATCCTAAGCTGCTAGTTGTCTTGGTTGTCCTTGGGTAAAACTTGCCTTGTGGTAGAATAACTCCGTTCCTTGGGGAAAACAAATACGATACCTCGGAATACTCCCGGGTGAAGTGCTACAACGGTATTCCGTGCGCTTGCGGATTTATCTGTGACGTAAGAAATACCAACAAGCATTTCTGGCGCCGTTGCCGGGGAACGGTTGATATCTCTATTGCAAATTAAGTTTGCCCTCGTAATCTATCTTACTTACCGTTCTGTTTTTTATTTCCCTTAAATTCAAAAACAAAAAAATATTTCATGGAGTCACAACCCACCATCCAATCATTCTCTACTCCACGGGGCGAGCTCTTAGAGCCACCATCATCATCACAACCTATTTCTTCATCTGGCTATGAGTTTTCCCCCGATTACATTTCGATGATAAGAGGTTTATCCTTTTCGGGTTTTAAACATGAAAATCCTTATGAACACTTGCGAGAGTTTGAGCATTTGTGTTCATGCCGATCGATCCATGGCATGACACAAGAAACATTGAAATGGAAATTGTTTCCCTTCTCTCTCAATGAGAGGGCGAGGCAATGGTACATTTACACCGCTAAGAGAGTAAACGGTGATTGGAAAGAATTGCGAGACAAATTTTGTCTAGCATTCTTCCCCGTATCTCGTATTACTTCTCTACGAGCGGAAATAATTAACTTTCGTCATGAAGAGGAAGAAACCTTAAGTGCATCTTGGATCAGATTCTGTTCATTAACAGACTCTGGACCAGAATTGTTGCTCCCCGAACCAGTTTTATTGCAACATTTTTATTCGGGATTGAGCAGCGATACCGCACTTTATCTTGACACGGCAGCTGGTGGATCTTTTACTCATAAGACCATAGCGGAAGCACACGAACTTTTGGATCCAATTGTGGAAAACACGCCCTTTTCCGCTGATTTACTAGTTGAGCCGGAGTCAATAGATGAGGAACTCGTTGCGCAAGAAACACAACAATTGGTGCCTACATTGGTAGAGCCGACGCCCGAGTTCTCATCTAACATAAGAACCATGATAGAGGAAGATGAACCTCTTGAGTTCCCATTTGAGTTCGAGGAAGAGATTTTCGAAAATTTGGAAACACCTTGAACTACTCTTGTCAAAAGAAACCTCAGATCTGTGCATCAACCCCCGAACCTTGGAAAAAGATTTTCTCTTAGAAACTATTCGGGAGTTGACGGCGATCATGAGCAATGAATGGTTGAAGGAAAATGAGCTTTCTTCCGATATAATTCAACTTGTCCTCCCCACCTCAACCATTCAATATTAACCATGTTGTGATTTGAGTCACTTGCAATATTAACCAAATATCCACGTCTAGTAACAAGTACTAGATATGTT
>RWGY01000496.1:0-19702 GCA_007726485.1 Eragrostis curvula | reverse complement strand
CAAGGATTGCACGGTTCGACAAGTTTGCAACTAAACTCACATTTTTGAGTTTTCCCATGGGAACCATCCAATTACATCAACACATCATATCAAGTTAAAACAAGCACTCGTCGAATCGTTTTGCACGAAAAAGCACTGCACTCACCACGAACAGCTGTAAAAACGGCTCAAGGACTGCACGGTTTGACGAGTTTGCAACTAAACTCTCATTTTTGAGCGTTTTCCCATGGGAACCATCCAATTACATCAAACACATCATAACAAGCTAAAACAAGCACCCATCTATCCATTTTGCACCAACAAGCACTGCAGTCACCCGAACGGCTCCAAACTGCCCAGTTTGACGAGTTTACGACTAAACTCACATTTTTTAAGTGTTTTCCTATGGGAACCATCCAATTACATCAAGCACATCATAACAAGTTAAAACAGCACTCGTCGATCTGTTTTGCATGAACAAGCACTGCAGTCACCCCGAACGGCTGCAAAACGGCTCAAGGACTGCACGGTTTGACGAGCTTGCAACTAAACTCACATTCTTGAGTGTTTACCATGGGAACCATCTAATTACATCAAACACATCATAACAAGTTAAAACAAGCACTCGTCGATCCGTTTTGCACGAAAAAAGCACTCCTCTCACCCGAACGGCTGCAAAACGGCTCAAGGACCGCACGGTTTGGACGAGTTTGCAACTAAACTCACATTTTTGAGCGTTTTCCCATGGGAACCATCCAATTACATCAAACACATCATTACAAGTTAAAACAAGCGCTCGTCGATCCATTTTGCACGAAAAAGCACTGCATTCACCCGAACGGCTCCAGAACTACCGGTTTGATGAGTTTGCAAGTAAACTCACATTTTTTAGTGTTTCCCATGGGAACCATCCAATTACATCAAACACATCATAACCAGTTAAAACAAGCGCTCGTCGATCCGTTTTGCACCAAAAAGCACTGCAGTCACCCGAACGGCTGCAAAACGCCTCAAGGACTTCACGGTTTCACGAGTTTGCAACTAAACTCACATTTTTGAGTGTTTTCCCATGGGAACCATCCAATTACATCAAATATATCATAACAAGTTAAAACAAGCACTTGTCGATCCGTTTTGCACGAACAAGCACTGTAGTCACCCGAACGGCTCCAGAACTGCCCGGTTTGACGAGTTTGCAACTAAACTCCTATTTCTGAGTGTTTTCCCATGGGAACCATCCAATTACATCAAACACATCATAACAAGTTAAAACAAGCGCTCGTCAATCCGTTTTGCATGAAACAGCACTTCATTCACCCGAACGGCTCCAGAACTGCCCGGTTTGACGAGTTTGCAACTAAACTCACATTTTTTAGTGTTTTCCCATGGGAACCATCCAGTTACATAAAACACATCATAACATGTTAAAACAAGCGCTTGTCGATCCGTTTGCACGAAAAAGCACTGCACTCACCCGAACGGCTGCAAAACGCCTCAAGGACTGCACGGTTTGACGAGTTTGCAACTAAACTCACATTTTTGAGTGTTTTCCCATGGGAACCATCAAATTTCGACCAACACATCATAATAGGTTAAAACAAGGACCCATCTATCCATTTTGCACGAACAAGCACTGCAGTCACCCGAACGGCTCCAAAACTACCCGGTTTGACGAGTTTACGACTAAACTCACATTTTTGAGTGTTTTCAAATGGGAACCATCCAATTACATCAAACACATCATAACAAGTTAAAACAAGCACTCGTCGATCCGTTTTGCACGAACAAGCACTGCAGTCACCCGAACGGCTGCAAAACGGCTCAAGGATTGCACGGTTCGACAAGTTTGCAACTAAACTCACATTTTTGAGTGTTTTCCCATGGGAACCATCCAATTACATCAAACACATCATATCAAGTTAAAACAAGCACTCGTCGAATCGTTTTGCACGAAAAAGCACTGCACTCACCCGAACAGCTGTAAAACGGCTCAAGGACTGCACGGTTTGACGAGTTTGCAACTAAACTCACATTTTTGAGCGTTTTCCCATGGGAACCATCCAATTACATCAAACACATCATTACAAGTTAAAACAAGCGCTCGTCGATCCATTTTGCACGAAAAAGCACTGCATTCACCCGAACGGCTCCAGAACTGCCCGGTTTGATGAGTTTGCAAGTAAACTCACATTTTTTAGTGTTTTCCCATGGGAACCATCCAATTACATCAAACACATCATAACCAGTTAAAACAAGCGCTCGTCGATCCGTTTTGCACCAAAAAGCACTGCAGTCACCCGAACGGCTGCAAAACGCCTCAAGGACTTCACGGTTTCACGAGTTTGCAACTAAACTCACATTTTTGAGTGTTTTCCCATGGGAACCATCCAATTACATCAAATATATCATAACAAGTTAAAACAAGCACTTGTCGATCCGTTTTGCACGAACAAGCACTGTAGTCACCCGAACGGCTCCAGAACTGCCCGGTTTGACGAGTTTGCAACTAAACTCCTATTTCTGAGTGTTTTCCCATGGGAACCATCCAATTACATCAAACACATCATAACAAGTTAAAACAAGCGCTCGTCAATCCGTTTTGCATGAAACAGCACTTCATTCACCCGAACGGCTCCAGAACTGCCCGGTTTGACGAGTTTGCAACTAAACTCACATTTTTTAGTGTTTTCCCATGGGAACCATCCAGTTACATAAAACACATCATAACATGTTAAAACAAGCGCTTGTCGATCCGTTTTGCACGAAAAAGCACTGCACTCACCCGAACGGCTGCAAAACGCCTCAAGGACTGCACGGTTTGACGAGTTTGCAACTAAACTCACATTTTTGAGTGTTTTCCCATGGGAACCATCAAATTTCGACCAACACATCATAATAGGTTAAAACAAGGACCCATCTATCCATTTTGCACGAACAAGCACTGCAGTCACCCGAACGGCTCCAAAACTACCCGGTTTGACGAGTTTACGACTAAACTCAGATTTTTGAGTGTTTTCAAACGGGAACCATCCAATTACATCAAACACATCATAACAAGTTAAAACAAGCACTCGTCGATCCGTTTTGCACGAACAAGCACTGCAGTCACCCGAACGGCTGCAAAACGGCTCAAGGATTGCACGGTTCGACAAGTTTGCAACTAAACTCACATTTTTGAGTGTTTTCCCATGGGAACCATCCAATTACATCAAACACATCATATCAAGTTAAAACAAGCACTCGTCGAATCGTTTTGCACGAAAAAGCACTGCACTCACCCGAACAGCTGTAAAACGGCTCAAGGACTGCACGGTTTGACGAGTTTGCAACTAAACTCACATTTTTGAGCGTTTTCCCATGGGAACCATCCAATTACATCAAACACATCATAACAAGCTAAAACAAGCACCCATCTATCCATTTTGCACGAACAAGCACTGCAGTCACCCGAACGGCTCCAAAACTGCCCAGTTTGACGAGTTTACGACTAAACTCACATTTTTTAGTGTTTTCCCATGGGAACCATCCAATTACATCAAGCACATCATAACAAGTCAAAACAAGCACTCGTCGATCTGTTTTGCATGAACAAGCACTGCAGTCACCCGAACGGCTGCAAAACGGCTCAAGGACTGCACGGTTTGACGAGCTTGCAACTAAACTCAAATTTTTGAGTGTTTACCATGGGAACCATCTAATTACATCAAACACATCATAACAAGTTAAAACAAGCACTCGTCGATCCGTTTTGCACGAAAAAGCACTCCTCTCACCCGAACGGCTGCAAAACGGCTCAAGGACTGCACGGTTTGACGAGTTTGCAACGAAACTCACATTTTTGAGCATTTTCCCATGGGAACCATCCAATTACATCAAACACATCATAAAAGGTTAAAACAAGCGCTCGTCGATCCGTTTTGCACGAAAAAGCACTGCATTCACCCGAACGGCTCCAGAACTGCCCGGTTTGACGAGTTTGCAACTAAACTCACATTTTTTAGTGTTTTCCTATGGGAACCATCCAATTACATCAAACACATCATAACCAGTTAAAACAAGCACTCGTCGATCCGTTTTGCACCAAAAAGCACTGCAGTCACCCAAACGGCTCCAGAACTGCCCGGTTTGACGAGTTTACAACTAAACTCACATTTTTTAGTGTTTTCCCATGGGTACCATCCAATTACATAAAACACATCATAACAAGTTAAAACAAGCACTCGTCGATCCATTTTGCATGAAAAAGCACTACATTCACCCAAACGGCTCCAGAACTGCCCGGTTTGACCCGTTTGCAACTAAACTCACATTTTTTAGTGTTTTCCCATGGGAACCATCCAATTACATAAAACACATCACAACATGTTAAAGCAAGTGCTTGTGGATCCGTTTTGCACGAAAAAGCACTTCACTCACCCGAACGGCTGCAAAACGCCTCAAGGACTTCACGGTTTCACGAGTTTGCAACTAAACTCACATTTTTGAGTGTGTTTTCCCATGGGAACCATCCAATTACATCAAATATATCATAACAAGTTAAAACAAGCACTTGTCGATCCGTTTTGCACGAACAAGCACTGTAGTCACCCGAACGGCTCCAGAACTGCCCGGTTTGACGAGTTTGCAACTAAACTCCTATTTTTGAGTGTTTTCCCATGGGAACCATCTAATTACATCAAACACATCATAACAAGTTAAAACAAGCGCTCGTCAATCCGTTTTGCATGAAAAAGCACTTCATTCACCCGAACGGCTCCAGAACCTGCCCGGTTTGACGAGTTTGCAACTAAACTCACATTTTTTAGTGTTTTCCCATGGGAACCATCCAGTTACATAAAACACATCATAACATGTTAAAACAAGCGCTTGTCGATCCGTTTTGCACGAAAAAGCACTGCACTCACCCGAACGGCTGCAAAACGCCTCAAGGACTGCACGGTTTGACGAGTTTGCAACTAAACTCACATTTTTGAGTGTTTACCATGGGAACCATCTAGTTACATCAAACACATCATAACAAGTTAAAACAAGCACTCGTCGATCCGTTTTGCACGAACAAGCACTGCAGTCACCCGAACGGCTGCAAAACGGCTCAAGGATTGCACGGTTCGACAAGTTTGCAACTAAACTCACATTTTTGAGTGTTTTCCCATGGGAACCATCCAATTACATCAAACACATCATATCAAGTTAAAACAAGCACTCGTCGAATCGTTTTGCACGAAAAAGCACTGCACTCACCCGAACAGCTGTAAAACGGCTCAAGGACTGCACGGTTTGACGAGTTTGCAACTAAACTCTCATTTTTGAGCGTTTTCCCATGGGAACCATCCAATTACATCAAACACATCATAACAAGCTAAAACAAGCACCCATCTATCCATTTTGCACGAACAAGCACTGCAGTCACCCGAACGGCTCCAAAACTGCCCAGTTTGACGAGTTTACGACTAAACTCACATTTTTTAGTGTTTTCCCATGGGAACCATCCAATTACATCAAGCACATCATAACAAGTTAAAACAAGCACTCGTCGATCTGTTTTGCATGAACAAGCACTGCAGTCACCCGAACGGCTGCAAAACGGCTCAAGGACTGCACGGTTTGACGAGCTTGCAACTAAACTCACATTCTTGAGTGTTTACCATGGGAACCATCTAATTACATCAAACACATCATAACAAGTTAAAACAAGCACTCGTCGATCCGTTTTGCACGAAAAAGCACTCCTCTCACCCGAACGGCTGCAAAACGGCTCAAGGACTGCACGGTTTGACGAGTTTGCAACTAAACTCACATTTTTGAGCGTTTTCCCATGGGAACCATCCAATTACATCAAACACATCATTACAAGTTAAAACAAGCGCTCGTCGATCCATTTTGCACGAAAAAGCACTGCATTCACCCGAACGGCTCCAGAACTGCCCGGTTTGATGAGTTTGCAAGTAAACTCACATTTTTTAGTGTTTTCCCATGGGAACCATCCAATTACATCAAACACATCATAACCAGTTAAAACAAGCGCTCGTCGATCCGTTTTGCACCAAAAAGCACTGCAGTCACCCGAACGGCTGCAAAACGCCTCAAGGACTTCACGGTTTCACGAGTTTGCAACTAAACTCACATTTTTGAGTGTTTTCCCATGGGAACCATCCAATTACATCAAATATATCATAACAAGTTAAAACAAGCACTTGTCGATCCGTTTTGCACGAACAAGCACTGTAGTCACCCGAACGGCTCCAGAACTGCCCGGTTTGACGAGTTTGCAACTAAACTCCTATTTCTGAGTGTTTTCCCATGGGAACCATCCAATTACATCAAACACATCATAACAAGTTAAAACAAGCGCTCGTCAATCCGTTTTGCATGAAACAGCACTTCATTCACCCGAACGGCTCCAGAACTGCCCGGTTTGACGAGTTTGCAACTAAACTCACATTTTTTAGTGTTTTCCCATGGGAACCATCCAGTTACATAAAACACATCATAACATGTTAAAACAAGCGCTTGTCGATCCGTTTTGCACGAAAAAGCACTGCACTCACCCGAACGGCTGCAAAACGCCTCAAGGACTGCACGGTTTGACGAGTTTGCAACTAAACTCACATTTTTGAGTGTTTTCCCATGGGAACCATCAAATTTCGACCAACACATCATAATAGGTTAAAACAAGGACCCATCTATCCATTTTGCACGAACAAGCACTGCAGTCACCCGAACGGCTCCAGAACTTCCCGGTTGACAGTTTGCAACTAAACTCACATTTTTTAGTGTTTTCTCATGGGAACCATCCAATTACATCAAACACATCATAACAAGGTAAACAAGCGTTCTCGATCCGTTTTGCGAAGAACAAGCACTGCAGTCACCCGAACGGCTCAAAACGCTAGATTCCCGGTTTGACAAGTTTGCAACTAAACTCACATTTTTTTAGTGTTTTCCCATGGGAACCATCCAATTACATCAAACACATCATAAAAGTTAAAACAAGCGCTCCTCGATCCGTTTTGCACGAAAAAGCACTGCAGTCCCCGAACGCTCAAACGGCTCCAGAACTGCCCGGTTTGACAAGTTTGCAACTAAACTCACATTTTTTAGTGTTTTCCATGGGAACCATCCAATTACATCAAACACATCATAACAAGTTAAAACAAGCGCTCCTCGATCCGTTTTGCACGAAAAAGCACTACAGTCACCCGAACGGCTCCAGAACTGCCCGGTTTGACAAGTTTGCAACTAAACTCACATTTTTTAGTGTTTTCCCATGGGAACCATCCAATTACATCAAACACATCATAACAAGTTAAAACAAGCGCTCCTCGATCCGTTTTGCACGAAAAAGCACTGCAGTCACCCGAACGGCTCCAGAACTTCCCGGTTTGACAAGTTTGCAACTAAACTCACATTTTTTAGTGTTTTTCCATGGAACCATCCAATTACATCAAACACATCATAACAAGTTAAAACAAGCGCTCCTCGATCCGTTTTGCGCGAAAAAGCACTGCAGTCACCCGAACGGCTCCAGAACTTCCCGGTTTGACAAGTTTGCAACTAAACTCACATTTTTTAGTGTTTTCCCATGGGAACCATCCAATTACATCAAACACATCATAACAAGTTAAAACAAGCGCTCCTCGATCCGTTTTGCACGAAAAAGCACTGCAGTCACCCGAACGGCTCCAGAACTTCCCGGTTTGACAAGTTTGCAACTAAACTCACCATTTTTTAGTGTTTTTCCATGGGAACCATCGAATTACATCAAACACATCATAACAAGTTAAAACAAGCGCTCCTCGATCCGTTTTGCACGAAAAAGCACTACAGTCACCCCGAACGGCTCCAGATCTGCCCGGTTTGACAAGTTTGCAACTAGACACACATTTTTTAGTGTTTTCCCATGGGAACCATCCAATTACATCAAACACATCATAACAAGTTAAAACAAGCACTCCTCGATCCGTTTTGCACAAAAAAGCACTGCAGTCACCCGAACGGCTCCAGAACTGCCCGGTTTGACAAGTTTGCAACTAAACTCACATTTTTTAGTGTTTTCCTATGGGAACCATCCAATTACATCAAACACATCATAACAAGTTAACACAAGCGCTCCTCGATCCGTTTTGCGTGAAAAAGCACTGCAGTCACCCGAACGGCTCCAGAACTTCCCGGTTTGACAAGTTTGCAACTAAACTCACATTTTTTAGTGTTTTCCATGGGAACCATCCAATTACATCAAACACATCATAACAAGTTAAAACAAGCGCTCCTCGATCCGTTTTGCGCGAAAAAGCACTGCAGTCACCCGAACGGCTCCAGAACTTCCCGGTTTGACAAGTTTGCAACTAAACTCACATTTTTTAGTGTTTTCCATGGGAACCATCCAATTACATCAAACACATCATAACAAGTTAAAACAAGCGCTCCTCGATCCGTTTTGCACGAAAAAGCACTGCAGTCACCCGAACGGCTCCAGAACTTCCCGGTTTGACAAGTTTGCAACTAAACTCACATTTTTTAGTGTTTTCCCATGGGAACCATCCAATTACATCAAACACATCATAACAAGTTAAAACAAGCGCTCCTCGATCCGTTTTGCACGAAAAAGCACTGCAGTCACCCGAACGGCTCCAGAACTGCCCGGTTTGACAAGTTTGCAACTAAACTCACATTTTTTAGTGTTTTCCATGGGAACCATCCAATTACATCAAACACATCATAACAAGTTAAAACAAGCGCTCCTCGATCCGTTTTGCACGAAAAAGCACTGCAGTCACCCGAACGGCTCCAGAACTTCCCGGTTTGACAAGTTTGCAACTAAACTCACATTTTTTAGTGTTTTCCCATGGGAACCATCCAATTACATCAAACACATCATAACAAGTTAAAACAAGCGCTCCTCGATCCGTTTTGCACGAAAAAGCACTGCAGTCACCCGAACGGCTCCAGAACTGCCCGGTTTGACAAGTTTGCAACTAAACTCACATTTTTTAGTGTTTTCCCATGGGAACCATCCAATTACATCAAACACATCATAACAAGTTAAAACAAGCGCTCCTCGATCCGTTTTGCACGAAAAAGCACTGCAGTCACCCGAACGGCTCCAGAACTTCCCGGTTTGACAAGTTTGCAACTAAACTCACATTTTTTAGTGTTTTCCATGGGAACCATCCAATTACATCAAACACATCATAACAAGTTAAAACAAGCGCTCCTCGATCCGTTTTGCACGAAAAAGCACTGCAGTCACCCGAACGGCTCCAGAACTGCCCGGTTTGACAAGTTTGCAACTAAACTCACATTTTTTAGTGTTTTCCATGGGAACCATCCAATTACATCAAACACATCATAACAAGTTAAAACAAGCGCTCCTCGATCCGTTTTGCGCGAAAAAGCACTGCAGTCACCCGAACGGCTCCAGAACTTCCCGGTTTGACAAGTTTGCAACTAAACTCACATTTTTTAGTGTTTTCCATGGGAACCATCCAATTACATCAAACACATCATAACAAGTTAAAACAAGCGCTCCTCGATCCGTTTTGCACGAAAAAGCACTGCAGTCACCCGAACGGCTCCAGAACTTCCCGGTTTGACAAGTTTGCAACTAAACTCACATTTTTTAGTGTTTTCCATGGGAACCATCCAATTACATCAAACACATCATAACAAGTTAAAACAAGCGCTCCTCGATCCGTTTTGCACGAAAAAGCACTGCAGTCACCCGAACGGCTCCAGAACTTCCCGGTTTGACAAGTTTGCAACTAAACTCACATTTTTTAGTGTTTTCCCATGGGAACCATCCAATTACATCAAACACATCATAACAAGTTAAAACAAGCGCTCCTCGATCCGTTTTGCACGAAAAAGCACTGCAGTCACCCGAACGGCTCCAGAACTGCCCGGTTTGACAAGTTTGCAACTAAACTCACATTTTTTAGTGTTTTCCATGGGAACCATCCAATTACATCAAACACATCATAACAAGTTAAAACAAGCGCTCCTCGATCCGTTTTGCACGAAAAAGCACTGCAGTCACCCGAACGGCTCCAGAACTTCCCGGTTTGACAAGTTTGCAACTAAACTCACATTTTTTAGTGTTTTCCCATGGGAACCATCCAATTACATCAAACACATCATAACAAGTTAAAACAAGCGCTCCTCGATCCGTTTTGCACGAAAAAGCACTGCAGTCACCCGAACGGCTCCAGAACTGCCCGGTTTGACAAGTTTGCAACTAAACTCACATTTTTTAGTGTTTTCCCATGGGAACCATCCAATTACATCAAACACATCATAACAAGTTAAAACAAGCGCTCCTCGATCCGTTTTGCACGAAAAAGCACTGCAGTCACCCGAACGGCTCCAGAACTTCCCGGTTTGACAAGTTTGCAACTAAACTCACATTTTTTAGTGTTTTCCATGGGAACCATCAAATTACATCAAACACATCATAACAAGTTAAAACAAGCGCTCCTCGATCCGTTTTGCGCGAAAAAGCACTACAGTCACCCCGAACGGCTCCAGAATCTGCCCGGTTTGACAAGTTTGCAACTAAACTCACATTTTTTAGTGTTTTCCCATGGGAACCATCCAATTACATCAAACACATCATAACAAGTTAAAACAAGCGCTCCTCGATCCGTTTTGCACGAAAAAGCACTGCAGTCACCCGAACGGCTCCAGAACTGCCCGGTTTGACAAGTTTGCAACTAAACTCACATTTTTTAGTGTTTTCCCATGGGAACCATCCAATTACATCAAACACATCATAACAAGTTAAAACAAGCGCTCCTCGATCCGTTTTGCACGAAAAAGCACTGCAGTCACCCGAACGGCTCCAGAACTGCCCGGTTTGACAAGTTTGCAACTAAACTCACATTTTTTAGTGTTTTCCATGGGAACCATCCAATTACATCAAACACATCATAACAAGTTAAAACAAGCGCTCCTCGATCCGTTTTGCACGAAAAAGCACTGCAGTCACCCGAACGGCTCCAGAACTGCCCGGTTTGACAAGTTTGCAACTAAACTCACATTTTTTAGTGTTTTCCATGGGAACCATCCAATTACATCAAACACATCATAACAAGTTAAAACAAGCGCTCCTCGATCCGTTTTGCACGAAAAAGCACTGCAGTCACCCGAACGGCTCCAGAACTTCCCGGTTTGACAAGTTTGCAACTAAACTCACATTTTTTAGTGTTTTCCATGGGAACCATCCAATTACATCAAACACATCATAACAAGTTAAAACAAGCGCTCCTCGATCCGTTTTGCACGAAAAAGCACTGCAGTCACCCGAACGGCTCCAGAACTTCCCGGTTTGACAAGTTTGCAACTAAACTCACATTTTTTAGTGTTTTCCATGGGAACCATCCAATTACATCAAACACATCATAACAAGTTAAAACAAGCGCTCCTCGATCGTTTTGCACGAAAAAGCACTGCAGTCACCCGAACGGCTCCAGAACTGCCCGGTTTGACAAGTTTGCAACTAAACTCACATTTTTTAGTGTTTTCCCATGGGAACCATCCAATTACATCAAACACATCATAACAAGTTAAAACAAGCGCTCCTCGATCCGTTTTGCACGAAAAAGCACTGCAGTCACCCGAACGGCTCCAGAACTTCCCGGTTTGACAAGTTTGCAACTAAACTCACCATTTTTTAGTGTTTTTCCATGGGAACCATCGAATTACATCAAACACATCATAACAAGTTAAAACAAGCGCTCCTCGATCCGTTTTGCACGAAAAAGCACTACAGTCACCCCGAACGGCTCCAGATCTGCCCGGTTTGACAAGTTTGCAACTAGACACACATTTTTTAGTGTTTTCCCATGGGAACCATCCAATTACATCAAACACATCATAACAAGTTAAAACAAGCACTCCTCGATCCGTTTTGCACAAAAAAGCACTGCAGTCACCCGAACGGCTCCAGAACTGCCCGGTTTGACAAGTTTGCAACTAAACTCACATTTTTTAGTGTTTTCCTATGGGAACCATCCAATTACATCAAACACATCATAACAAGTTAACACAAGCGCTCCTCGATCCGTTTTGCGTGAAAAAGCACTGCAGTCACCCGAACGGCTCCAGAACTTCCCGGTTTGACAAGTTTGCAACTAAACTCACATTTTTTAGTGTTTTCCATGGGAACCATCCAATTACATCAAACACATCATAACAAGTTAAAACAAGCGCTCCTCGATCCGTTTTGCGCGAAAAAGCACTGCAGTCACCCGAACGGCTCCAGAACTTCCCGGTTTGACAAGTTTGCAACTAAACTCACATTTTTGAGTGTTTTCCATGGGAACCATCCAATTACATCAAACACATCATAACAAGTTAAAACAAGCGCTCCTCGATCCGTTTTGCACGAAAAAGCACTGCAGTCACCCGAACGGCTCCAGAACTTCCCGGTTTGACAAGTTTGCAACTAAACTCACCATTTTTTAGTGTTTTTCCATGGGAACCATCGAATTACATCAAACACATCATAACAAGTTAAAACAAGCGCTCCTCGATCCGTTTTGCACGAAAAAGCACTACAGTCACCCCGAACGGCTCCAGATCTGCCCGGTTTGACAAGTTTGCAACTAGACACACATTTTTAGTGTTTTCCCATGGGAACCATCCAATTACATCAAACACATCATAACAAGTTAAAACAAGCACTCCTCGATCCGTTTTGCACAAAAAAGCACTGCAGTCACCCGAACGGCTCCAGAACTGCCCGGTTTGACAAGTTTGCAACTAAACTCACATTTTTTAGTGTTTTCCTATGGGAACCATCCAATTACATCAAACACATCATAACAAGTTAAAACAAGCGCTCCTCGATCCGTTTTGCACGAAAAAGCACTGCAGTCACCCGAACGGCTCCAGAACTTCCCGGTTTGACAAGTTTGCAACTAAACTCACATTTTTTAGTGTTTTCCATGGGAACCATCCAATTACATCAAACACATCATAACAAGTTAAAACAAGCGCTCCTCGATCCGTTTTGCGCGAAAAAGCACTGCAGTCACCCGAACGGCTCCAGAACTTCCCGGTTTGACAAGTTTGCAACTAAACTCACATTTTTTAGTGTTTTCCATGGGAACCATCCAATTACATCAAACACATCATAACAAGTTAAAACAAGCGCTCCTCGATCCGTTTTGCACGAAAAAGCACTGCAGTCACCCGAACGGCTCCAGAACTTCCCGGTTTGACAAGTTTGCAACTAAACTCACATTTTTTAGTGTTTTCCATGGGAACCATCCAATTACATCAAACACATCATAACAAGTTAAAACAAGCGCTCCTCGATCCGTTTTGCACGAAAAAGCACTGCAGTCACCCGAACGGCTCCAGAACTGCCCGGTTTGACAAGTTTGCAACTAAACTCACATTTTTTAGTGTTTTCCATGGGAACCATCCAATTACATCAAACACATCATAACAAGTTAAAACAAGCGCTCCTCGATCCGTTTTGCACGAAAAAGCACTGCAGTCACCCGAACGGCTCCAGAACTGCCCGGTTTGACAAGTTTGCAACTAAACTCACATTTTTTAGTGTTTTCCATGGGAACCATCCAATTACATCAAACACATCATAACAAGTTAAAACAAGCGCTCCTCGATCCGTTTTGCACGAAAAAGCACTGCAGTCACCCGAACGGCTCCAGAACTGCCCGGTTTGACAAGTTTGCAACTAAACTCACATTTTTTAGTGTTTTCCCATGGGAACCATCCAATTACATCAAACACATCATAACAAGTTAAAACAAGCGCTCCTCGATCCGTTTTGCACGAAAAAGCACTGCAGTCACCCGAACGGCTCCAGAACTTCCCGGTTTGACAAGTTTGCAACTAAACTCACATTTTTTAGTGTTTTCCATGGGAACCATCCAATTACATCAAACACATCATAACAAGTTAAAACAAGCGCTCCTCGATCCGTTTTGCGCGAAAAAGCACTGCAGTCACCCGAACGGCTCCAGAACTTCCCGGTTTGACAAGTTTGCAACTAAACTCACATTTTTTAGTGTTTTCCCATGGGAACCATCCAATTACATCAAACACATCATAACAAGTTAAAACAAGCGCTCCTCGATCCGTTTTGCACGAAAAAGCACTGCAGTCACCCGAACGGCTCCAGAACTTCCCGGTTTGACAAGTTTGCAACTAAACTCACATTTTTTAGTGTTTTCCCATGGGAACCATCCAATTACATCAAACACATCATAACAAGTTAAAACAAGCGCTCCTCGATCCGTTTTGCCGAAAAAAGCACTGCAGTCACCCGAACGGCTCCAGAACTGCCCGGTTTGACAAGTTTGCAACTAAACTCACATTTTTTAGTGTTTTCCATGGGAACCATCCAATTACATCAAACACATCATAACAAGTTAAAACAAGCGCTCCTCGATCCGTTTTGCGCGAAAAAGCACTGCAGTCACCCGAACGGCTCCAGAACTTCCCGGTTTGACAAGTTTGCAACTAAACTCACATTTTTAGTGTTTTCCCATGGGAACCATCCAATTACATCAAACACATCATAACAAGTTAAAACAAGCGCTCCTCGATCCGTTTTGCACGAAAAAGCACTGCAGTCACCCCGAACGGCTCCAGAACTGCCCGGTTTGACAAGTTTGCAACTAAACTCACATTTTTTAGTGTTTTCCCATGGGAACCATCCAATTACATCAAACACATCATAACAAGTTAAAACAAGCGCTCCTCGATCCGTTTTGCACGAAAAAGCACTGCAGTCACCCGAACGGCTCCAGAACTGCCCGGTTTGACAAGTTTGCAACTAAACTCACATTTTTTAGTGTTTTCCCATGGGAACCATCCAATTACATCAAACACATCATAACAAGTTAAAACAAGCGCTCCTCGATCCGTTTTGCGAAAAAAGCACTGCAGTCACCCGAACGGCTCCAGAACTTCCCGGTTTGACAAGTTTGCAACTAAACTCACATTTTTTAGTGTTTTCCATGGGAACCATCCAATTACATCAAACACATCATAACAAGTTAAAACAAGCGCTCCTCGATCCGTTTTGCACGAAAAAGCACTGCAGTCACCCGAACGGCTCCAGAACTTCCCGGTTTGACAAGTTTGCAACTAAACTCACATTTTTTAGTGTTTTCCATGGGAACCATCAAATTACATCAAACACATCATAACAAGTTAAAACAAGCGCTCCTCGATCCGTTTTGCACGAAAAAGCACTGCAGTCACCCGAACGGCTCCAGAACTGCCCGGTTTGACAAGTTTGCAACTAAACTCACATTTTTTAGTGTTTTCCATGGGAACCATCCAATTACATCAAACACATCATAACAAGTTAAAACAAGCGCTCCTCGATCCGTTTTGCACGAAAAAGCACTGCAGTCACCCGAACGGCTCCAGAACTTCCCGGTTTGACAAGTTTGCAACTAAACTCACATTTTTTAGTGTTTTCCATGGGAACCATCCAATTACATCAAACACATCATAACAAGTTAAAACAAGCGCTCCTCGATCCGTTTTGCACGAAAAAGCACTGCAGTCACCCGAACGGCTCCAGAACTGCCCGGTTTGACAAGTTTGCAACTAAACTCACATTTTTTAGTGTTTTCCCATGGGAACCATCCAATTACATCAAACACATCATAACAAGTTAAAACAAGCGCTCCTCGATCCGTTTTGCGCGAAAAAGCACTGCAGTCACCCGAACGGCTCCAGAACTTCCCGGTTTGACAAGTTTGCAACTAAACTCACATTTTTTAGTGTTTTCCATGGGAACCATCAAATTACATCAAACACATCATAACAAGTTAAAACAAGCGCTCCTCGATCCGTTTTGCACGAAAAAGCACTGCAGTCACCCGAACGGCTCCAGAACTGCCCGGTTTGACAAGTTTGCAACTAAACTCACATTTTTTAGTGTTTTCCCATGGGAACCATCCAATTACATCAAACACATCATAACAAGTTAAAACAAGCGCTCCTCGATCCGTTTTGCACGAAAAAGCACTGCAGTCACCCGAACGGCTCCAGAACTGCCCGGTTTGACAAGTTTGCAACTAAACTCACATTTTTTAGTGTTTTCCATGGGAACCATCCAATTACATCAAACACATCATAACAAGTTAAAACAAGCGCTCCTCGATCCGTTTTGCACGAAAAAGCACTGCAGTCACCCGAACGGCTCCAGAACTTCCCGGTTTGACAAGTTTGCAACTAAACTCACATTTTTTAGTGTTTTCCATGGGAACCATCCAATTACATCAAACACATCATAACAAGTTAAAACAAGCGCTCCTCGATCCGTTTTGCACGAAAAAGCACTGCAGTCACCCGAACGGCTCCAGAACTTCCCGGTTTGACAAGTTTGCAACTAAACTCACATTTTTTAGTGTTTTTCCATGGGAACCATCAAATTACATCAAACACATCATAACAAGTTAAAACAAGCGCTCCTCGATCCGTTTTGCACGAAAAAGCACTGCAGTCACCCGAACGGCTCCAGAACTGCCCGGTTTGACAAGTTTGCAACTAAACTCACATTTTTTAGTGTTTTCCCATGGGAACCATCCAATTACATCAAACACATCATAACAAGTTAAAACAAGCACTCCTCGATCCGTTTTGCACGAAAAAGCACTGCAGTCACCCGAACGGCTCCAGAACTGCCCGGTTTGACAAGTTTGCAACTAAACTCACATTTTTTAGTGTTTTTCCATGGGAACCATCAAATTACATCAAACACATCATAACAAGTTAAAACAAGCGCTCCTCGATCCGTTTTGCACGAAAAAGCACTGCAGTCACCCCGAACGGCTCCAGACTGCCCGGTTTGACAAGTTTGCAACTAAACTCACATTTTTAGTGTTTTCCCATGGGAACCATCCAATTACATCAAACACATCATAACAAGTTAAAACAAGCGCTCCTCGATCCGTTTTGCACGAAAAAGCACTGCAGTCACCCGAACGGCTCCAGAACTGCCCGGTTTGACAAGTTTGCAACTAAACTCACATTTTTTAGTGTTTTCCATGGGAACCATCCAATTACATCAAACACATCATAACAAGTTAAAACAAGCGCTCCTCGATCCGTTTTGCACGAAAAAGCACTGCAGTCACCCGAACGGCTCCAGAACTTCCCGGTTTGACAAGTTTGCAACTAAACTCACATTTTTTAGTGTTTTCCCATGGGAACCATCAAATTACATCAAACACATCATAACAAGTTAAAACAAGCGCTCCTCGATCCGTTTTGCACGAAAAAGCACTACAGTCACCCGAACGGCTCCAGATCTGCCCGGTTTGACAAGTTTGCAACTAAACTCACATTTTTTAGTGTTTTCCCATGGGAACCATCCAATTACATCAAACACATCATAACAAGTTAAAACAAGCACTCCTCGATCCGTTTTGCACAAAAAAGCACTGCAGTCACCCGAACGGCTCCAGAACTGCCCGGTTTGACAAGTTTGCAACTAAACTCACATTTTTTAGTGTTTTCCTATGGGAACCATCCAATTACATCAAACACATCATAACAAGTTAAAACAAGCGCTCCTCGATCCGTTTTGCGTGAAAAAGCACTGCAGTCACCCGAACGGCTCCAGAACTTCCCGGTTTGACAAGTTTGCAACTAAACTCACATTTTTTAGTGTTTTCCATGGCAACCATCAAATTACATCAAACACATCATAACAAGTTAAAACAAGAGCTCCTCGATCCGTTTTGCGCGAAAAAGCACTGCAGTCACCCGAACGGCTCCAGAACTTCCCGGTTTGACAAGTTTGCAACTAAACTCACATTTTTGAGTGTTTTCCCATGGGAACCATCCAATTACATCAAACACATCATAACAAGTTAAAACAAGCGCTCCTCGATCCGTTTTGCACGAAAAAGCACTGCAGTCACCCGAACGGCTCCAGAACTTCCCGGTTTGACAAGTTTGCAACTAAACTCACCATTTTTTAGTGTTTTCCATGGGAACCATCGAATTACATCAAACACATCATAACAAGTTAAAACAAGCGCTCCTCGATCCGTTTTGCACGAAAAAGCACTACAGTCACCCCGAACGGCTCCAGATCTGCCCGGTTTGACAAGTTTGCAACTAGACACACATTTTTTAGTGTTTTCCCATGGGAACCATCCAATTACATCAAACACATCATAACAAGTTAAAACAAGCACTCCTCGATCCGTTTTGCACAAAAAAGCACTGCAGTCACCCGAACGGCTCCAGAACTGCCCGGTTTGACAAGTTTGCAACTAAACTCACATTTTTTAGTGTTTTCCTATGGGAACCATCCAATTACATCAAACACATCATAACAAGTTAACACAAGCGCTCCTCGATCCGTTTTGCGTGAAAAAGCACTGCAGTCACCCGAACGGCTCCAGAACTTCCCGGTTTGACAAGTTTGCAACTAAACTCACATTTTTTAGTGTTTTTCCATGGCAACCATCAAATTACATCAAACACCTCATAACAAGTTACAACAAGAGCTCCTCGATTCGTTTTGCGCGAAAAAGAACTGCAGTCACCCGAACGGCTCCAGAACTTCCCGGTTTGACAAGTTTGCAACTAAACTCACATTTTTGAGTGTTTTCCCATGGGAACCATCCAATTACATCAAACACATCATAACAAGTTAAAACAAGCGCTCCTCGATCCGTTTTGCACGAAAAAGCACTGCAGTCACCCGAACGGCTCCAGAACTTCCCGGTTTGACAAGTTTGCAACTAAACTCACCATTTTTTAGTGTTTTTCCATGGGAACCATCGAATTACATCAAACACATCATAACAAGTTAAAACAAGCGCTCCTCGATCCGTTTTGCACGAAAAAGCACTACAGTCACCCCGAACGGCTCCAGATCTGCCCGGTTTGACAAGTTTGCAACTAGACACACATTTTTTAGTGTTTTCCCATGGGAACCATCCAATTACATCAAACACATCATAACAAGTTAAAACAAGCACTCCTCGATCCGTTTTGCACAAAAAAGCACTGCAGTCACCCGAACGGCTCCAGAACTGCCCGGTTTGACAAGTTTGCAACTAAACTCACATTTTTTAGTGTTTTCCTATGGGAACCATCCAATTACATCAAACACATCATAACAAGTTAACACAAGCGCTCCTCGATCGTTTTGCGTGAAAAAGCAATGCAGTCACCCGAACGGCTCCAGAACTTCCCGGTTTGACAAGTTTGCAACTAAACTCACATTTTTTAGTGTTTTCCCATGGGTACCATCCAATTACATAAAACACATCATAACAAGTTAAAACAAGCACTCGTCGATCCATTTTGCATGAAAAAGCACTACATTCACCCAAACGGCTCCAGAACTGCCCGGTTTGACCCGTTTGCAACTAAACTCACATTTTTTAGTGTTTTCCCATGGGAACCATCCAATTACATAAAACACATCACAACATGTTAAAGCAAGTGCTTGTGGATCCGTTTTGCACGAAAAAGCACTTCACTCACCCGAACGGCTGCAAAACGCCTCAAGGACTGCACGGTTTCACGAGTTTGCAACTAAACTCACATTTTTGAGTGTTTTCCCATGGGAACCATCCAATTACATCAATATATCATAACAAGTTAAAACAAGCACTTGTCGATCCGTTTTGCACGAACAAGCACTGTAGTCACCCGAACGGCTCCAGAACTGCCCGGTTTGACGAGTTTGCAACTAAACTCCTATTTTTGA
>RWGY01000495.1:24168-37103 GCA_007726485.1 Eragrostis curvula | reverse complement strand
TTTTTCCCACGCTAAGAGCTGTTTTTAGTGAATTTCATGCAGTTGCTAGCCAGTCAGGACCTAGGTCAACTTAAAATGCGTCGAATCTGTACTATTAGTTTTTGCCCACCACATACATGTGAGGACATTAGAAAATCTCCAATGTGATATCCTAGGTGGTGGGGGACCACAAAGAAGTTGACAAAACTAACCGTTGAAGAGTACATCAGTCAGATCACTAAAACGACCATAAACTCTCCATTCGATGTCCCATCGGAGCGCTGTTTGCTCCGTTGGAAAGAAAACGATGTGGCCCACGCCATGGAAGCGTATTTCAAATATTTCACCACGATATATTGATGTATAAAAAAAAGATAAAGTCATCTTTTCAAGGCCTTTTTCGTGGGCTATAGCACACGCTCCGAGCCGATCTTTGGCACCCGGCCCGGCTTCCGAGGCGCCTGCCTGGATACGCATGGTCCGGTAGTAGGAGACATTTGACGAGGTGTTGGTGGATTTTTGGGCCGTGGAGCGCACGTTTCAGAACCGTTTTTCCCACGCTAAGAGCTGTTTTAGTGAATTTTCATGCATGTTGCTAGCCATTCGGGACCTTAGGTCAACTTAAAATGCTCGAACTGTCTATTTATTTTGCCACCACAT
The DNA here is from genome assembly GCA_007726485.1 of Eragrostis curvula. Taxonomy (NCBI): domain Eukaryota; kingdom Viridiplantae; phylum Streptophyta; class Magnoliopsida; order Poales; family Poaceae; genus Eragrostis; species Eragrostis curvula. The sequence goes on along the minus strand of RWGY01000495.1, from coordinate 36,464 downwards.
ACGTGAGGACATTAGAAATCTCCCATGTTGAACTCCGGTGGTGGGGGACCACAAGAAGTTGGACAAACTAACCGTTGAAGAGTACATCAGTCAGATCACTAAAACGACCATAACTTCTCCATTCGATGTCCGATCGGAGCGCTGTTTGCTCCGTTGGAAAGATAACGACGTGGCCCATGCCATGGGAAGCGTATTTCAAATATTTCACCACCATATATTGATGTATAAAAAAAAAAGATGAAGCTGTCGTTTCAAGGCCTTTTTCGTGGGCTATAGCACACGCTCCGAGCCGATCTTTGGCACCCGGCCCGCTTCCGAGGCGCCTGCATGGATACGCACGGTACGGTAGTAGGAGACATTTGACAAGGTGTTTGTGGATATCTGGGCCGTGAAGCGCACGTTTCAGGACCGTTTTTTCCCACGCTAGGAGCTGTTTTAATGAATTTTCATGCACGTCGCTAGCCATTCGGGACCTTAGGTCAACTTAAAATGCTCGAACTGACCCTATTTTTTGCCACCACAGACGCGAAGGCATTAGAAAATTTCCGAGAGGTCCACCGGTGGTGGGGGACCACAAGAAGTTGAACAAACTAACCGTTGAAGAGTACATCAGTCAGATCACTAAAACGACCATAACTTCTCCATTCGATGTCCGATCGGAGCGCTGTTTACTCCGTTGGAAAGATAACGACGTGGCCCACGCCATGGGAAGCGTATTTCAAATATTTAACCGCCATATATTGACGCATAAAAAAAAAGATGAATCTGTCATTTGAAGGCCTTTTTCATGGGCTATAGCACACGCTCCGAGCCGATCTTTGGCACCCGGCCCGGCTTCCGAGGCGCCTGCCCGGATACGCATGGTCCGGTAGTAGGAGACATTTGACAAGGTGTTGGTGGATTTCTGGGCCGTGGAGCGCACGTTTCAGAACCGTTTTTCCCACGCTAAGAGCTGTTTTAGTGAATTTTCATGCATGTTGCTAGCCATTCGGGACCTTAGGTCAACTTAAAATGCTCGAACTGTCTATTATTTTTGCCACCACATACGTGAGGACATTAGAAATCTCCCATGTTGAACTCCGGTGGTGGGGGACCACAAGAAGTTGGACAAACTAACCGTTGAAGAGTACATCAGTCAGATCACTAAAACGACCATAACTTCTCCATTCGATGTCCGATCGGAGCGCTGTTTGCTCCGTTGGAAAGATAACGACGTGGCCCACGCCATGGGAAGCGTATTTCAAATATTTCACCACCATATATTGATGTATAAAAAAACAAGATGAAGCTGTCATTTGAAGGCCTTTTTCATGGGCTATAGCACACGCTCCGAGCCGATCTTTGGCACCCGGCCCGGCTTCCGAGGCGCCTGCATGGATACGCACGGTACGGTAGTAGGAGACATTTGACAAGGTGTTTGTGGATATCTGGGCCGTGAAGCGCACGTTTCAGGACCGTTTTTTCCCACGCTAGGAGCTGTTTTAATGAATTTTCATGCACGTCGCTAGCCATTCGGGACCTTAGGTCAACTTAAAATGCTCGAACTGACCCTATTTTTTGCCACCACAGACGCGAAGGCATTAGAAATTTCCGAGAGGTCCACCGGTGGTGGGGGACCACAAGAAGTTGAACAAACTAACCGTTGAAGAGTACATCAGTCAGATCACTAAAACGACCATAACTTCTCCATTCGATGTCCGATCGGAGCGCTGTTTACTCCGTTGGAAAGATAACGACGTGGCCCACGCCATGGGAAGCGTATTTCAAATATTTAACCGCCATATATTGACGCATAAAAAAAACAAGATGAAGCTGTCGTTTCAAGGCCTTTTTCGTGGGCTATAGCACACGCTCCGAGCCGATCTTTGGCACCCGGCCCGGCTTCCGAGGCGCCTGCCCGGATACGCATGGTCCGGTAGTAGGAGACATTTGACGAGGTGTTGGTGGATTTCTGGGCCGTGGAGCGCACGTTTCAGAACCGTTTTTCCCACGCTAAGAGCTGTTTTAGTGAATTTTCATGCATGTTGCTAGCCATTCGGGACCTTAGGTCAACTTAAAATGCTCGAACTGTCTATTATTTTTGCCACCACATACGTGAGGACATTAGAAATCTCCCATGTTGAACTCCGGTGGTGGGGGACCACAAGAAGTTGGACAAACTAACCGTTGAAGAGTACATCAGTCAGATCACTAAAACGACCATAACTTCTCCATTCGATGTCCGATCGGAGCGCTGTTTGCTCCGTTGGAAAGATAACGACGTGGCCCACGCCATGGGAAGCGTATTTCAAATATTTCACCACCATATATTGATGTATAAAAAAAACAAGATGAAGCTGTCGTTTCAAGGCCTTTTTCGTGGGCTATAGCACACGCTCCGAGCCGATCTTTGGCACCCGGCCCGGCTTCCGAGGCGCCTGCCCGGATACGCATGGTCTGGTAGTAGGAGACATTTGACGAGGTGTTGGTGGATTTCTGGGCCGTGGAGCGCACGTTTCAGAACCGTTTTTCCCACGCTAAGAGCTGTTTTAGTGAATTTTCATGCATGTTGCTAGCCATTCGGGACCTTAGGTCAACTTAAAATGCTCGAACTGTCTATTATTTTTGCCACCACATACGTGAGGACATTAGAAATCTCCCATGTTGAACTCCGGTGGTGGGGGACCACAAGAAGTTGGACAAACTAACCGTTGAAGAGTACATCAGTCAGATCACTAAAACGACCATAACTTCTCCATTCGATGTCCGATCGGAGCGCTGTTTGCTCCGTTGGAAAGATAACGACGTGGCCCATGCCATGGGAAGCGTATTTCAAATATTTCACCACCATATATTGATGTATAAAAAAATAAGATGAAGCTGTCGTTTCAAGGCCTTTTTCGTGGGCTATAGCACACGCTCCGAGCCGATCTTTGGCACCCGGCCCGGCTTCCGAGGCGCCTGCCCGGATACGCATGGTCCGGTAGTAGGAGACATTTGACGAGGTGTTGGTGGATTTCTGGGCCGTGGAGCGCACGTTTCAGAACCGTTTTTCCCACGCTAAGAGCTGTTTTAGTGAATTTTCATGCATGTTGCTAGCCATTCGGGACCTTAGGTCAACTTAAAATGCTCGAACTGTCTATTATTTTTGCCACCACATACGTGAGGACATTAGAAATCTCCCATGTTGAACTCCGGTGGTGGGGGACCACAAGAAGTTGGACAAACTAACCGTTGAAGAGTACATCAGTCAGATCACTAAAACGACCATAACTTCTCCATTCGATGTCCGATCGGAGCGCTGTTTGCTCCGTTGGAAAGATAACGACGTGGCCCACGCCATGGGAAGCGTATTTCAAATATTTCACTGCCATATATTGATGTATAAAAAAATAAGATGAAGCTGTCGTTTCAAGGCCTTTTTCGTGGGCTATAGCACACGCTCCGAGCCGATCTTTGGCACCCGGCCCGGCTTCCGAGGCGCCTGCCCGGATACGCATGGTCCGGTAGTAGGAGACATTTGACGAGGTGTTGGTGGATTTCTGGGCCGTGGAGCGCACGTTTCAGAACCGTTTTTCCCACGCTAAGAGCTGTTTTAGTGAATTTTCATGCATGTTGCTAGCCATTCGGGACCTTAGGTCAACTTAAAATGCTCGAACTGTCTATTATTTTTGCCACCACATACATGAGGACATTAGAAATCTCCCATGTTGAACTCCGGTGGTGGGGGACCACAAGAAGTTGGACAAACTAACCGTTGAAGAGTACATCAGTCAGATCACTAAAACGACCATAACTTCTCCATTCGATGTCCGATCGGAGCGCTGTTTGCTCGTTGGAAAGATAACGACGTGGCCCACGCCATGGGAAGCGTATTTCAAATATTTCACCGCCATATATTGACGTATAAAAAAACAAGATGAAGCTGTCGTTTCAAGGCCTTTTTCGTGGGCTATAGCACACGCTCCGAGCCGATCTTTGGCACCCGGCCCGGCTTCCGAGGCGCCTGCCCTGGATACGCATGGTCCGGTAGTAGGAGACATTTGACAAGGTGTTGTGGATTTCTGGGCCGTGGAGCGCACGTTTCAGAACCGTTTTTCCCACGCTAAGAGCTGTTTTAGTGAATTTTCATGCATGTTGCTAGCCATTCGGGACCTTAGGTCAACTTAAAATGCTCGAACTGTCTATTATTTTTGCCACCACATACGTGAGGACATTAGAAATCTCCCATGTTGAACTCCGGTGGTGGGGGACCACAAGAAGTTGGACAAACTAACCGTTGAAGAGTACATCAGTCAGATCACTAAAACGACCATAACTTCTCCATTCGATGTCCGATCGGAGCGCTGTTTGCTCCGTTGGAAAGATAACGACGTGGCCCACGCCATGGGAAGCGTATTTCAAATATTTCACCACCATATATTGATGTATAAAAAAACAAGATGAAGCTGTCGTTTCAAGGCCTTTTTCGTGGGCTATAGCACACGCTCCGAGCCGATCTTTGGCACCCGGCCCGGCTTCCGAGGCGCCTGCCCGGATACGCATGGTCCGGTAGTAGGAGACATTTGACGAGGTGTTGGCGGATTTCTGGGCCGTGGAGCGCACGTTTCAGAACCGTTTTTCCCACGCTAAGAGCTGTTTTAGTGAATTTTCATGCATGTTGCTAGCCATTCGGGACCTTAGGTCAACTTAAAATGCTCGAACTGTCTATTATTTTTGCCACCACATATGTGAGGACATTAGAAATCTCCCATGTTGAACTCCGGTGGTGGGGGACCACAAGAAGTTGGACAAACTAACCGTTGAAGAGTACATCAGTCAGATCACTAAAACGACCATAACTTCTCCATTCGATGTCCGATCGGAGCGCTGTTTGCTCGTTGGAAAGAAAATGACGTGGCCCACGCTATGGGAAGCGTATTTCAAATATTTCACCACCATATATTGATGTATAAAAAAAACAAGATGAAGCTGTCGTTTCAAGGCCTTTTTCGTGGGCTATAGCACACGCTCCGAACCGATCTTTGGCACCCGGCCCGGCTTCCGAGGCGCCTGCCCGGATACGCATGGTCTGGTAGTAGGAGACATTTGACGAGGTGTTGGCAGATTTCTGGGCCGTGGAGCGCACGTTTCAGAACCGTTTTTCCCACGCTAAGAGCTGTTTTAGTGAATTTTCATGCATGTTGCTAGCCATTCGGGACCTTAGGTCGACTTAAAATGCTCGAACTGTCTATTATTTTTGCCACCACATACATGAGGACATTAGAAATCTCCCATGTTGAACTCCTGTGGTGGGTGACCACAAGAAGTTGGACAAACTAACCGTTGAAGAGTACATCAGTCAGAACACTAAAACGACCATAACTTCTCCATTCGATGTCCGATCGGAGCGCTGTTTGCTCCGTTGGAAAGATAACGACGTGGCCCATGCCATGGGAAGCGTATTTCAGATATTTCACCACCATATATTGATGTATAAAAAAAACAAGATGAAGCTGTCGTTTCAAGGCCTTTTTTTGTGGGCTATATCACACGCTCCGAGCCGATCTTTCCGGCTTCTGAGGTGCCTGCCCGGATACGCATGGTCCGGTAGTAGGAGACATTTGATGAGGTGTTGGTGGATTTCTGGGCCGTGGAGCGCACGTTTCAGAACCGTTTTTCCCACGCTAAGAACTGTTTTAGTGAATTTTCATGCATGTTGCTAGCCATTCGGGACCTTAGATCAACTTAAAATGCTCGAACTGTCTATTATTTTTGCCACCACAAACGTGAGGACATTAGAAATCTCCCATGTTGAACTCCGGTGGTGGGGGACCACAAGAAGTTGGACAAACTAACCGTTGAAGAGTACATCAGTCAGCTCACTAAAACGACCATAACTTCTCCATTCGAGTGATAGGAGCGTTGTTTGCTCCGTTGGAAAGATAACGACGTGGCCCACGCCATGGGAAGTGTATTTCAAATATTTCACTGCCGTATATTGACGTATAAAAAAAACAAGATGAAGCTGTCGTTTGCTCCGAGCCAATCTTTGGCACCCGGCCCGGCTTCCAAGGCGCCTGCCTGGATACGCATGGTCCGGTAGTAGGAGACATTTGACGAGGTGTTGGCAGATTTCTGGGCCGTGGAGCGCACGTTGCAGAACCGTTTTTCCCACGCTAAGAGCTGTTTTAGTGAATTTTCATGCATGTTGCTAGCCATTCGGGACCTTAGGTCAACTTAAAATGCTCGAACTGTCTATTATTTTTGCCACCACATATGTGAGGACATTAGAAATCTCCCATGTTGAACTCCGGTGGTGGGGGACCACAAGAAGTTGGACAAACTAACCGTTGAAGAGTACATCAGTCAGATCACTAAAACGACCATAACTTCTTCATTCGATGTCCGATCGGAGCGCTGTTTGCTCGGTTGGAAAGAAAATGACGTGGCCCACGCTATGGGAAGTGTATTTCAAATATTTCACCACCATATATTGATGTATAAAAAAAACAAGATGAAGCTGTCGTTTCAAGGCCTTTTTCGTGGGCTATAGCACACGCTCCGAACCGATCTTTGGCACCCGGCCCTGGCTTCCGAGGCGCCTGCCCGGATACGCATGGTCTGGTAGTAGGAGACATTTGACGAGGTGTTGGCAGATTTCTGGGCCGTGGAGCGCACGTTTCAGAACCGTTTTTCCCACGCTAAGAGCTGTTTTAGTGAATTTTCATGCATGTTGCTAGCCATTCGGGACCTTAGGTCGACTTAAAATGCTCGAACTGTCTATTATTTTTGCCACCACATACATGAGGACATTAGAAATCTCCCATGTTGAACTCCGGTGGTGGGGGACCACAAGAAGTTGGACAAACTAACCGTTGAAGAGTACATCAGTCAGATCACTAAAACGACCATAACTTCTCCATTCGATGTCCGATCGGAGCGCTGTTTGCTCCGTTGGAAAGATAACGACGTGGCCCACGCCATGGGAAGCGTATTTCAAATATTTCACCACCATATATTGATGTATAAAAAAAACAAGATGAAGCTGTCGTTTCAAGGCCTTTTTCGTGGGCTATAGCACACGCTCCGAGCCGATCTTTGGCACCCGGCCGGCTTCTGAGGCGCCTGCCCGGATACGCATGGTCCGGTAGTAGGAGACATTTGACAAGGTGTTGGTGGATTTCTGGGCCGTGGAGCGCACGTTTCAGAACCGTTTTTCCCACGCTAAGAGCTGTTTTAGTGAATTTTCATGCATGTTGCTAGCCATTCGGGACCTTAGATCAACTTAAAATGCTCGAACTGTCTATTATTTTTGCCACCACAAACGTGAGGACATTAGAAATCTCCCATGTTGAACTCCGGTGGTGGGGGACCACAAGAAGTTGGACAAACTAACCGTTGAAGAGTACATCAGTCAGCTCACTAAAACGACCATAACTTCTCCATTCGAGTGATAGGAGCATTGTTTGCTCCGTTGGAAAGATAACGACGTGGCCCACGCCATGGGAAGTGTATTTCAAATATTTCACTGCCATATATTGACGTATAAAAAAAACAAGATGAAGCTGTCGTTTCAAGGCCTTTTTCGTGGACTATAGCACACGCTCCGAGCGAATCTTTGGCACCTGGCCCGGCTTCCAAGGCGCCTGCCTGGATACGCATGGTCCGGTAGTAGGAGACATTTGACGAGATGTTGGCAGATTTCTGGGACGTGGAGCGCACGTTGCAGAACCGTTTTTCCCACGCTAAGAGCTGTTTTAGTGAATTTTCATGCATGTTGCTAGCCATTCGGGACCTTAGGTCAACTTAAAATGCTCGAACTGTCTATTATTTTTGCCACCACATATGTGAGGACATTAGAAATCTCCCATGTTGAACTCCGGTGGTGGGGGACCACAAGAAGTTGGACAAACTAACCGTTGAAGAGTACATCAGTCAGATCACTAAAACGACCATAACTTCTTCATTCGATGTCCGATCGAAGCGCTGTTTGCTCGGTTGGAAAGAAAATGACGTGGCCCACGCTATGGGAAGCGTATTTCAAATATTTCACCACCATATATTGATGTATAAAAAAAACAAGATGAAGCTGTCGTTTCAATGGCCTTTTTCGTGGGCTGTAGCACACGCTCCGAACCGATCTTTGGCACCGGCCCGGCTTCCGAGGCGCCTGCCCGGATACGCATGGTCTGGTAGTAGGAGACATTTGACGAGGTGTTGGCAGATTTCTGGGCCGTGGAGCGCACGTTTCAGAACCGTTTTTCCCACGCTAAGAGCTGTTTTAGTGAATTTTCATGCATGTTGCTAGCCATTCGGGACCTTAGGTCGACTTAAAATGCTCGAACTGTCTATTATTTTTGCGAGCACATACATGAGGACATTAGAAATCTCCCATGTTGAACTCCTGTGGTGGGTGACCACAAGAAGTTGGACAAACTAACCGTTGAAGAGTACATCAGTCAGAACACTAAAACGACCATAACTTCTCCATTCGATGTCCGATCGGAGCGCTGTTTGCTCCGTTGGAAAGATAACGACGTGGCCCATGCCATGGGAAGCGTATTTCAGATATTTCACCACCATATATTGATGTATAAAAAAAACAAGATGAAGCTGTCGTTTCAAGGCCTTTTTTTGTGGGCTATATCACACGCTCCGAGCCGATCTTTCCGGCTTCTGAGGTGCCTGTTCGGATACGCATGGTCCGGTAGTAGGAGACATTTGATGAGGTGTTGGTGGATTTCTGGGCCGTGGAGCGCACGTTTCAGAACCGTTTTTCCCACGCTAAGAACTGTTTTAGTGAATTTTCATGCATGTTGCTAGCCATTCGGGACCTTAGATCAACTTAAAATGCTCGAACTGTCTATTATTTTTGCCACCACAAATGTGAGGACATTAGAAATCTCCCATGTTGAACTCCGGTGGTGGGGGACCACAAGAAGTTGGACAAACTAACCATTGAAGAGTACATCAGTCAGCTCACTAAAACGACCATAACTTCTCCATTCGAGTTATAGGAGCGTTGTTTGCTCCGTTGGAAAGATAACGACGTGGCCCACGCCATGGGAAGTGTATTTCTAATATTTCACTGCCGTATATTGACGTATAAAAAAACAAGATGAAGCTGTCGTTTGCTCCGAGCCAATCTTTGGCACCCGGCCCGGCTTCCAAGGCGCCTGCCTGGATACGCATGGTCCGGTAGTAGGAGACATTTGACGAGGTGTTGGCAGATTTTTGGGCCGTGGAGCGCACGTTGCAGAACCGTTTTTCCCACGCTAAGAGCTGTTTTAGTGAATTTTCATGCATGTTGCTAGCCATTCGGGACCTTAGGTCAACTTAAAATGCTCGAACTGTATATTATTTTTGCCACCACATATGTGAGGACATTAGAAATCTCCCATGTTGAACTCCGGTGGTGGGGGACCTCAAGAAGTTGGACAAACTAACCGTTGAAGAGTACATCAGTCAGATCACTAAAACGACCATAACTTCTTCATTCGATGTCCGATCGGAGCGCTGTTTGCTCGGTTGGAAAGAAAATGACGTGGCCCACGCTCTGGGAAGCGTATTTCAAATATTTCACCACCATATATTGATGTATAAAGAAAACAAGATGAAGCTGTCGTTTCAAGGCCTTTTTCGTGGGCTATAGCACACGCTCCGAACCGATCTTTGGCACCCGGCCTGGCTTCCGAGGCGCCTGCCCGGATACGCATGGTCTGGTAGTAGGAGACATTTGACGAGGTGTTGGCAGATTTCTGGGCCGTGGAGCGCACGTTTCAGAACCGTTTTTCCCACGCTAAGAGCTGTTTTAGTGAATTTTCATGCATGTTGCTAGCCATTCGGGACCTTAGGTCGACTTAAAATGCTCGAACTGTCTATTATTTTTGCGACCACATACATGAGGACATTAGAAATCTCCCATGTTGAACTCCTGTGGTGGGTGACCACAAGAAGTTGGACAAACTAACTGTTGAAGAGTACATCAGTCAGAACACTAAAACGACCATAACTTCTCCATTCGATGTCCGATCGGAGCGCTGTTTGCTCCGTTGGAAAGATAACGACGTGGCCCATGCCATGGGAAGCGTATTTCAGATATTTCAACACCATATATTGATGTATAAAAAAAAAACAAGATGAAGCTGTCGTTTCAAGGCCTTTTTTTGTGGGCTATATCACACGCTTCGAGCCGATCTTTCCGGCTTCTGAGGCGCCTGCCCGGATACGCATGGTCCGGTAGTAGGAGACATTTGATGAGGTGTTGGTGGATTTCTGGGCCGTGGAGCGCACGTTTCAGAACCGTTTTTCCCACGCTAAGAACTGTTTTAGTGAATTTTCATGCATGTTGCTAGCCATTCGGGACCTTAGATCAACTTAAAATGCTCGAACTGTCTATTATTTTTGCCACCACAAACGTGAGGACATTATAAATCTCCCATGTTGAACTCCGGTGGTGGGGGACCACAAGAAGTTGGACAAACTAACAGTTGAAGAGTAAATCAGTCAAAACACTAAAACGACCATCACTTCTCCATTCGATGTCCGATCGGAGCGCTGTTTGCTCCATTGGAAAGATAACAACGTGGCCCATGCCATGGGAAGCGTATTTTAGATATTTCACTGCCATATATTGATGTATAAAAAAACAAGATGAAGCTGCCGTTTCAAGGCCTTTTTTGTGGGCTATAGCACACCCTCCGAGCCGATCTTTGGCACCCGGCCCGGCTTCCGAGGTGCCTGCCCGGATACGCATGGTCCGGTAGTAGGAGACATTTGACGAGGTGTTGACGGATTTCTGGGCCGTGGAGCGCACGTTTCAGAACCGTTTTTCCCACGCTAACAGCTGTTTTAGTGAATTTTCATGCATGTTGCTAGCCATTCGGGACCTTAGGTCAACTTAAAATGCTCGAACTGTCTATTATTTTTGCCACCACATATGTGAGGACATTAGAAATCTCCCATGTTGAACTCCGGTAGTGGGGGACCACAAGAAGTTGGACAAACTAACCGTTGAAGAGTACATCAGTCAGATCACTAAAACGACCATAACTTCTCCATTCGATGTCTGATCGGGCGTTGTTTGCTCCGTTGGAAAGATAACGATGTGGCCCACGCCATGGGAAGTGTATTTCAAATATTTCACTGCCATATATTGACGTATAAAAAAAAGATGAAGCTATCATTTCAAGGCCTTTTTCGTGAGCTATAGCACACGCTACAAGCCGATCTTTGGCACCCGGCCCGGCTTCCGAGGCGCCTGCCCGGATACGCATGGTCCGGTAGTAGGAGACATTTGATGATGTGTTGGCGGATTTCTGGGCCGTGGAACGCACGTTTCAGAACCGTTTTTCCCACGCTAAGATCTGTTTTAGTGAATTTTCATGCATGTTGCTAGCCATTCGGGACCTTAGGTCAACTGAAAATGCTCGAACTGTCTATTATTTTTGCCACCACATATGTGAGGACATTAGAAATCTCGCATGTTGAACTCCGGTGGTGGGGGACCACAAGAAGTTGGACAAACTAACCGTTGAAGAGTACATCAGTCAGATCACTAAAACGACCATAACTTCTCCATTCGATGTCCGATCGGAGCGCTGTTGTGACACCCAGGTGTCTCATTTCTTATTTTCTATCCTGCCAGAAGAATAAATGGAATTCAAGGTACAAAGGGATTAAATAATTCTATAAGAAAAATGTTGAAATATTTAAAAGAATGCAAATTTGAATGAAATTTACAAAAGAAGTCTCAATTCTAAGCTTCAAAAGAAGAAATTAAAAATTTATCAACAAGTTTCTAGTAGAATAAAAATCTCCTAAAAATCCCAGAAACAGTTGCATTTGGGAACCCATTTAAATAAATGGAGCAATCTTAAATTTTAAACAAATCATTTGAATTTTAAATTAAAGTTCCAGAAAATGTACCTTAATTCAAGTTGAACAGTATAAAGTGCAGATTGTTTGGAACTCACAGGAATAATTTGGAGATCATTTGACTTCTATTTGACCTTCCTTTGGATTTTACAAAAGGGAAAGAAAATTTAAACAGAAATTGAGAAGGCAGTGGGAACCACCTGTCAGTGAAACGAAGCCCTTGATCTTTCTTCCTCTTCTCTGCTCGGCCGACCAACGCAGCGCGCGCGCGATTGCCACGCAGCTGCTTGCTTGCCTGCTTCACCTCGAGCCGTCTCTGGATAGGAACGGGCAGCCCAGCTACTGGTCTTCGCTCTTCACTCGACGCTTCACTCCTTTCGTCGTTCTCTTGGTTGCAAACCACCCCGCAAGCCGCCATGACCCGGTGGACTGAGTTCGAGCTCATCGTCGTCTCCGTC
>RWGY01000495.1:0-23168 GCA_007726485.1 Eragrostis curvula | reverse complement strand
TATTTCCTTCATTGACTCTCATGAAGCATTGTTAAAGGAATTAAATCTAATATCAAAAGATGACAAGTTTATCAAAGAGAAATTAGTATTTGAAGTTACTTACAGAAACAACTATCATAGTTCATTTACATGAACAAGACACCTCAAAAGGAAAAGATGAAGTCCTAGTTCACATTTTTCTGATTTATATTCATTTACTATGATTTATTTCGTTTATAGTTTGTAAAATTCATAAAAGATTTCTCTTACAGAACCAGGGGGTATAGTCCGTACTACTGAACAGAGGGAATCAAGTAGGTTCTAACAAACCTAAGTTTGCATTTTTACTATGTCTAGATTAATTATTATGATTTATCTAGGGTTTAACTTATAACAATTATTCAGGAAAAACTGTTCATGAACAATGTTCAATACTGGTGTTACTGGATAGATCTCGTTGAGAGGAATCCAACAAAAGTTAATTTGCAATTTTTGGATACCTAGAACTCCAGTTATTGAATTTTGAAGTTTGAATAGTTTCTGAACAAGTTCAACTTAATTACAAGATTGCCACTCGTTCATAAAACAGGGGAGACGCGCACTGCACGCGCGGCGCGCACGGCGGCGACGGCGTGGCGAGGCTTGTCGACGACGAGGAGTTGACAAGGACGTGCACATGAAGCGGCTACAGCATCAGTGCACCCTAGGCTACACGCTGCTCGAGAAAACGGCGGAGGAAGCTCACCGGAACGTGCTAGCACCGTGCGAGGGGGCGGTTAGGGCGTCGGGGTGGTGGCGGACGGCGGCGAGGGCACCGTGAGCTGCACGAAGCACAAACCACGACGAGGTCACGTCAGGGAGTGCGTACGGGTGAGGTACACATGCTGCAATGAAGGATTCGAGCTAAGGCTCACCGAGGTTGACGAATTCCGGCGAGATGTAAGCTAGGGTTGGCGGAGCTCGTCGGAGAAGAACGTCGATTCCAGCCAGAAAGCGTGGGGTCGACGTGAATATGCTGCGGGGATGTGAAGAGGAGTGTGTGGCGGTTCTTTTGCACACGGGAACTTGGGCTGGGATGGTCGGAGACGACGGCGAGCTGGAGCTCAGTCTCCGGCGGTCATGGCGGCTTGCGGTGTGGGTTGCGACTGAGAGAACGACGAAAGGAGTGGAACGTCGAGCGAAATGTGAAGTCCAGTAGCTGGGCGGCCTGGTTCCTATCCGGAGACAGCTCGAGGTGAAGCAGGCAAGCAAGCAGCTGCGTGCAATCGCGCGTGCGCTGCGTTGGTCGGCCGAGCAGAGAAGAGGAAGAAAGATCGATTTCAGTCTGGCTGACAGGTGGGTCCCATGCTCTTTCCAATTTTGACTTAATTTCCTTTCTCTTTTGTAAATCCAAAAGAAGGTCAAATTGAGGGTCAAATGCTCTCCAATTATTTCTACAAGTCCAAGCAATTTGCACTTGGATTGCTCAACTTGATTAAGGTACATTCTCTGGAACTTTAATTTAAAATTCAAATAATTTGTTTAAAATTTAAGATTGCTCCATTTATTTAAATGGGTTCCCAAATGCAACTGTTTCTGAGATTTTTAGGAGGTTTTTATTCTACTAGAAACCTTGTTGATAAATTTTTAATTACTTCTTTTTAAGCTCAAAATTGAGACTTCTTTTGTAAATTTCATTCAAATTTGCATTCTTTTAGATATTTCAACATTTTTCTTATAGAATTATTTAATCCCTTTATACCTTGAATTCCATTTATTCTTCTGGCAGGATAGAAAATAAGAAATGAGACACCTGGGTGTCACAACCCTCCCTCCTTAAAGAAATCTCGTCCCGAGATTAAGGACAAAGCAACTAGAGGAAGGTAGGACATCAGAAGTCAATACCTGGAAGTGATGACCAAAACTCTGAGATAGTTAGTACGTAGAAACTCTTCTGACTCCCAGGTTGATTCATCTTCCGATGATGACTCCATTGGATTTGAAGAATTTAAGAGTCCTTTTCCGAGTAACTCGTTCTTTTTCATCAAGAACCTTAATTGGATACTCGGAGTATGTTAAATCTGACTTGAGTGGCTCTATATCTTCCAGAACAATATCAATAGGGGTTTGAGACATTTCTTAAGTTGCGACACATGGAAGATGTCATGGACTCCCGATAAATTAGCTAGTAATTGAAGCTTGTACGCCACTGGACCACATTTCTCTAAAATCATGAATGGACCAACGTAACGTGGCGCTAACTTTCCTTTAACCCCAAAACGTTGAACACCTTTCATAGGTGAAACTCGAGATAAACATGATCACCTTGCTCAAAAGATAAAGGTCGACGTCTTTGATTGGCATATTTTCTTGACGACCCTTTGCAGCCTTAAGATTGGCCTGAATGGTTCTGACTTTCTCTTCAGCATCTTTTACAAGATCAGGGCGGAATATCACCCTTTCTCCGGGCTCGGACCAGTTGAGAGGGGTTCTACAACTTCGTCCATATAATGCCTCATATGGTGACATCTTTATACTCTCTTGATAGCTATTGTTGTAACAAAATTCAGCTAGGGGCAAATAATCATCCCAATTACCTCCATGTGTTAAAACACAAGCCCTAAGCATGTCTTCCAATATTTGATTGACACGCTCAGTTTGTCCGTCAGTAGGGGGATGATAAGCAGAACTACGAATTAATGTAGTATCCAAAGATGCATGAAGTTGTTCCCAGAAACGAGCAACGAACTGAGAACCTCGATCTGAGATGATGGTTTTAGGAACACCATGAAGACATAGAATTCTCTCTATGTATAGCTCAGCATATCGTCGAACTCCATAGCGGGTACTGACGGGGATAAAATGTGCTGACTTGGTAAGCCTATCCACAATAACCCAAATTGAGTCGTGCTTACGAGAAGTGAGCGGAAGGCCTACAATAAAGTCCATACTTATGTCTTCCCATTTCCAAGAAGGAATACTCAATGGTTGGAGCAAGCCTGCTTTTCTTAAGTGATCAGCTTTGACTCTTTTACAGGTATCACACTCATTGACATAACGAGCCACTTCTCTTTTCATTTTAATCCACCAAAAATTCTTCTTCAAATCTTGGTACATTTTGTTGCTACCAGGATGAATGGAAAATTTGGAATGGTGAGCTTCATCAAGAATTTTGCGGCGCAGGCTAAAATACCTTGGTACAACCAAACGATTGTCAAACCAAAGGACACCGTTGGCATCCTGTCGAAAACATTTATCCTTGCCAACTTTCATTCTCTGCTTAATGCGGTTTACATCATAATCATTCTTTGAGCAGCTATTATCTCGTCGCGGATAGAAGATTGAATAGCCAAATTATGAATGACAATGCTAGGCATAACATGATGACTCGGCTCTGAAATATCACCTTCAGGGGTGCTGTTTGAAAAGTCCAGCATTAAGTTATTGCAATGCACTTTACGGCTTAGTGCATCGGCGACTACATTGGCTTTACCAGGATGGTAATCAATTTCCAACTCGTAGTCCTTGATCAATTCGAGCCATCTACGTTGCCTCATATTCAGATCTGGCTGGGTGAAGATATACTTGAGACTTTTATGATCTGTATATATGTGCACCAAATTTCCAAGAAGGTAGTGGCGCCATATTTTCAAAGCTAGAACCACCGCTGCTAACTCAAGATCATGAGTCGGGTAATGCTCTTCATGCTTTCGCAATTGCCGTGAGGCATAAGCAATGACGCGGCCATCTTGCATGAGCACACATCCTAGTCCCGATCCAGAAGCATCACAATAAACATCAAAAGGTTTAGTGGTGTCTGGCTGGACCAAGACCGGAGCAGTGGTTAATAATTCCTTCAACTTTTGAAAAGCTTCTTCGCAGCGATCATCCCATTTAAATTTCACCTCATTTTTCAGTAACCTTGTGATAGGTTTGGACAATTGAGAGAAGTTTGGAATGAATCATCGATAATAACCCGCAAGTCCCAAAAAGCTTCGGACTTGAGAAACTGACTTCGGTGATTTCCAATCCAACACATCCTGGACTTTGCTTGGATCAACAGAGATACCCTTTGCTGAAACCACATGGCCAAGAAATGGTACACTGTCTAACCAAAACTCACACTTACTGAATTTGTCAAACAATTTGTGATCTCGCAGACGTTGGAGCACGATACGGAGATGTTCGGCATGTTCTTCTTCAGATTTGGAATATATCAAAATATCATCAATAAAGACCACCACAAACTTGTCCAACTCGGGCATGAACACTGAATTCATGAGATACATGAAGTGAGCAGGAGCATTGGTCAGCCCGAATGACATTACCAGATATTCAAATAGCCCATATCGGGTAGAGAAGGCGGTCTTTGGAATATCTTCTGCTCGAATTTTTATTTGATGATATCCGGATCGAAGATCAATTTTGGAGAACACTTTAGCACCAATCAATTGATCAAAGAGAATATCAATCCGGGGCAGCGGATATTTATTCTTGATGGTGACTTCATTTAACGGTCGGTAGTCAATACACATACGTAGTGTATTATCCTTCTTCTTCACAAAGATAGCTGGACAACCCCATGGTGAAGAACTTGGACGAATGAAACCCTTCTCAAGTAACTCTTTTATTTGGGTTTTCATTTCAGCTAATTCTTTTGGTGCCATCTTATATGGTCGACGAGAGATTGGAGCAGTGCCTGGTTCTAATTCAATTTTGAACTCAACCTCTCGATCAGGGGGTAGGCCAGATATATCATCTGGGAACACATCAGGAAATTCCCGGACGACAGGAATATCTTCCAAGGATTTTCTCTCCAATTGATGGACGACGGGATTATCGGATGGATCAGGACACAAAGAAATCGAGTCACGGCCATGGATTGGAGAATTCAAATGAACAATGCGAGGCACAATGTCTAACATAGCTCCATGAAATTTCATCCACGACATGCCCAAAATAACATCTATTTCTTGATTCGGAAGCATGATCATCTTAGTAGAATAAGATTTGCAATTTAGTTCTAGTGGGGCTTCACGCAAGACTTGGTCAGCAATTATCGGTCCACCAGGAGAATGAACTTTATAAGGTGATTTAATAGTGCTGGTTTGAAGATGATATTTTTGTATGCATCTCATGCTAACAAAGTTATGTGAAGCACCGGAATCAAAAAGGACAAGAACAGGTTGACGGTAAAGCGAAAACGTACCCATCAACACAGGTTCTCCCTGTGGGATATCTTCAACAGCAGTATAATTCACATGAGCTTTGCGGGGTGTTGGATTCTTTGGAGCATTAGATGGCTGACCTTGTTGCGGGTTAGCCTTAGGCAACTTGCAATCCCGAGCAAAATGTCCAACGCGACCACAGTTGAAACAAGTATTGTTATTTCTTGGTCTTGCAGCAGGTTGGGCACGTGGGGCTTGATTGTATTGCTGCTGATTTGGCCCACGAGCAACATTCTGTGGATAAGGAGGGCGCTTGAATTGCTGCGGCGGCGCTCTGAAGCGCTGTCCAGAGGGTGAAGTATACACTAGCCTGTATTTGGGTGAGGGTCCCGATGAAATAGTGGCAGGAGCTTTTCTTTTACGGTCTTCCTCCTCCACTTGACGCATAGCGTCCTCTTGGATAATGGCAGCATTAACAAGATCGTTGAAAGTACCAGTGGTCTGCCAAGTCAGACGTTCCTTCAGTTTAGCATTCATACCACGAAGGAATGAAGTCCGCTTCTTTTCTTCAGTATCTACATAACTAGTAGCATACTGGGATAGCTGATTGAAAGTTTCCGCATACTGGAGGACACCCCTCCCTCCTTGTTTCAAATCTAGAAACTCTTGGAACTTCCTTTGCATAAGACCGGCAGGAATGAAATGAGCACGGAATGCAGTCTTGAACTCATTCCACGATACTTGATAGTCAGCCGAGAAGGTAGCTGCATAATTGGCCCACCAAGAACTAGCAGACCCCAACAGTTGTTGTGCAGCAAAAAGGGTCTTCTGATGCTCAGTGCATTGTAAGAGACCAAACTTACTTTCTGTGACCCTTAACCAGTTTTCGGCATCCAGTGGTTCTCTGGCACGTTCAAATGTGGGAGGATGAGTTGCCAGAAAATCCGTATAAGAACATTGCCTCGGCTGATCAGGTTGTGCTTGACGTCCACCAGAACGGGACGTATTCTGCACAATCTGCCGTAAAAGTTCTGATTCTTCCGCACGAGTTGCAAAAAGTGCAGCAATAGCCTCGGCCAAAGTGGGAGGCTCATTGTTCCTGCGCTGTGAGCTCTCAGGAGTTTCATTGCGATGAGTGTTCACCATTCTGCAAAGTCAGAGTCTCATGCACGTTAATCTTCTCTCAAGATTAATACCATAGGTACAATTTTAAGAGTAGTAGTGCAGAATAATGGAGGACATGGAAAAATAGTCTTAAGAGGCAACAACCATTTCCATTTAAGCTCACAAAACAACAAGGTTACATGGTTGTGCGATAGATAACTTAAGACATATCCTACGCACGTCCACCGATGTCGACAACTAGCCGAGCATTTGCGGACACCACCACGGCTTCACAAGTGGTTTTACAGCACAAAAGTCACCTACCACTCACCACCTATATTACAAAGATCTAAAACTACATTAAGTCACTTACTACAGAGTACTACTTATATTACAAGTTAACCTGAGCATCTAACTCCCTAATCCATTCGTGGATATATGCTCGTAACCCTGTAGCCTCGCTTTTGGAAGGCCTCGCGCATAGCATCAGCGAGATGAGCGACCTCATTATCAGGAATAGCCCTCGGAGGGTTGGACGTCGAAGCACAACTCTCTACATGAGAGGGCTCTGGTTCTGGAGTTGGAAGATCTTCATAATCCATCCCTGAATTACCCTGAACTTCCTCTTCAGGCGGGTTAGCAGCAACAGGAGGAGGTTATACCGCGGCTTGGTGGTCTAACAGCTGCTGGTTATCATGTATGGCAATATCCAGTTGATCTTGCAGCTGATGGATAAAGTTGTGGGCCATAGCGAGATGATGTTCAAGCACATTTGCATTGTTAAGATAAAATTAAGCATCGTGACGAGCTTGATCTCGCTCGAGTTGTAGAACTTCTTTCTCATCATTTAGCAGCTCAACTTGTTCTAAGTGTTGCTGTTGCATGCTCACTAGCTGCTCTTCCAATTCCCGAATACGGGCGGCCAGCATGTTGTTGTTTTCTGCAGCCATCTGCAAGGAGAAGATTTGAGAAGTCAAAACTTTTCCCAACAGATATAAAAGGCCACTCAACAGAACATGTATGTAAGATTACATCGAGTAATTTCGCATTTTCCAGCTTCAAGGAGCAACTCAAATCAAAAACATGCTGCTGAATCACAGCAGTCAAAACTGTGCAGTATCTGAAAGTGTACACTTTTCGACTAACAATCTAAAGATCGAAACAGATTCTTTGAACCATGATACAGAGATTTTCTCCAGCTTTCCAAATTGGGCTTAAACTCACCCAAATTCCCAGCACAACCAAAGTTATGATTTTTCAAAGTTGACCCTTCTGCTGAGAAAAGCAGAATGACAGATGCTCACTAATTCGACTATACAGAACTCAGCAGGACTCCAAATAACATGGGGCTACCTGGAGTGGAAAGACAATTTCCTAAGCTTTCCAGATTGTATTTAAACATGGCCAAACTCCAGATGAAACTAGAGTTATGAATTTTTGAAGTTAGGACAACAGCAGGACAAATTCTGGAAAGAGCATGACCTAGTTTAGGGTAGATTGACATGAATCATTTCAAATTTGATTTCTTTTGAATTTATAAATTTCAACTTCATACAGAGGTGAGTGATCAAGATAAGGCAAATTTTAGTTTAGAACTTAAGGATGCCATGATGCAACAAGTTTATTAGTCTTGCCTAAATCGTTCCTCACAACACACCCATATTTTGCCGAGCTTAGCGGCACGTTTATCGGTGACGACCCGCACTCATCACGTAAGTTAGTCTAATTGTGATCACTAACGGCGTTAGTGTACCTGCACAATATATTCATTTCAGAAACAATCATCAAATCAAGAAGAAGAAAATAACACCAAAGTTTTATACGATTCATGGAAAAGAATCGCCCCGTGTCACAACTCAAACACGAGTGAGTCACCCACCAAAATCATTTTCGCACACTACGATTCATGGAATGAATCGCCCCGTGTAACAACTCCAACACGAGTGAGCCAATCTCTTACCTCAAGACCCCATTGAAGGTCATTTCCGTAGTTGCGCATACATAATTTTAAACAATCATAACCCAGGGTTAGCATTGTCACCACCTAATAATCATCCTTATGTGGGCAATACTAATGTATTCCTCACCGTATGTCGTAGTTTTCAAAATACAGTTTTAAAGTGTTCGTATTATCTTGGACCAGCTCTGGTACCAGCTGTAACAGTCCGATCCACAGGATCTTTGTCCCACGGTGCTGTTTAAGCAGACACGAGATAATAGCAACACTTTCGATACAATTTACATCATTATTATTACAAGAAGGTTCAGAGTGCAGCAGACATATTATAGAAGAGCGGAAGCGTAAACAACAAGTTCAAAACACGTTTGATACATCAAAGTTTTAACTCTCCCGATAAGCAAGAGCAATAATCCGAGCCCGTCCGGATTATCACTTTAGCAACACCTTCACTGCGGCGGCTCATCTGACTCCCATTGGGCGGACCATCCTTCGGGGACTTGCATGTCCCACGGGAGTACACCCTCGGGAAGCTCAACATCTGTACTAATAAAAACACAATGGCACAAAGCCTGAGTACTAATTACTCAGCAAGACTTAACCGTCAAATAACTCTAGACATGCAAGGCTAACATAGGAGGGTTTCATTTTAAAGGACTCGCACTTAAGCATAGCTAATTCTTGCTATCCACTTTGAGCCATCTTTTATCTTCATTATTAAACAAGAAGATGAGTGAGCATATCTACTTTCAAGCATCAATAAAATATGTAACAAAGCAGGATCCAAATATCATAATAGACTATCTCTCAACCATTATAACCATCATCCATATTCATCATTCTTATATGTGTGCTACGTAATGGCACGGATCACAAGCGGGTACTCATTACTGCGAGGGACAGCGACTGCAATCGATTTATACCAGCTGGCAAAACCCGAGATACACGACGTATATGCACAAAAGTCACATACGGCAACCTTTTACAAGACAGTAAACAATTCAGGCGGACCCAGATGGCAAGGAGTTGGGCAGCCGTCCTACCAACAGTACGTCGTGGCCTAGACCTGCCCAACTACGCCCAGCGTGTCTTTCGACCAATGTACTGGTTACCGTCTAAAATTGCCACCGTACAAGCTACTAAGTTTGCTAGCTCCCATAGCACTAGTATGTACTCGGTACTGTTCAATACTTGCTCAAGGGGCCATTCACGAATCGGTCCTTAATCGACTGGGCAGGGCTACAGTAGCCAACACCTCCATGTGTTGCTACAACCTGTACATGCATATTCCATCCTGCCCGGTCTCAACCATTCAAAAACATTCTCATCATTATCTTGAGGGGGATCATCTTTTAGTTGTCATCAAATCCTATTCGATACTATCAATAGCTTTAAGCCTAGCATTTTCTATCGAGAACTAGGGTAGACACTATTCACCATAGGTCATTTGGGACATGCAAATGGATTTCCATTCAACTCCTATAAACCTATGTGCAACACTCACCATAGACTCGCTACATTATAATCTCTAGAAAAGTAAAGTTTTCAAAAGGGTTATATGAACCGGGGCTTGCCTTGGTTTTCAACGGATAAGTTAGCGACTTCAACTTCAGATTCTTGCTGGTTTTGATCCTGTTGAAGATTCGCTTCGGCCTCGACTTGCTCGTTACCTAGACATGAGTAAATGTCCAATGGAAATGAATCTACAATAAAGTCAACATGATATGCATGAATGATTTAAATTTGATTTCATTTCAAATTGATACATATGGTTTTGCTGGTTTGATTCCAGATTTACTTTGAATTATTTCCTTCATCGACTTCCATGAAGCATAGTTATAAATTTGAATTAACTTATTATTGAAAAGATGACAAGTTTATCAAAGAGAAATTAATCTGTGAAGTTACTTACAGAAACAATTATCATAGTTCATTTCTATGAATAGGGCATTTCAAAAGAAGAAGATGAAGTTGTGGTTCATATTCTTCTGATTTATATTTAATTTACTATGATTTATTTAGTGTATAGCTTATAAAATTCATAACAGATTCTTCTTACAGAACCAGGGTGTATAGTCTGTACTACTGAACAGAGGGCATTAAGTAGCTTCTAACAAATCTAAGTTTGCATTTTTATCATGTCTAGATTATTTACTATGAATTAACTAGGCTTTACCTTGTACCAAATATTCAGTAAAAACTATTCGTGAACAATGTTCAACATTGACATCAATGGATAGATCTCAGTGAGAGGAATCCAACAAAATTGAGTTTGTAATTTTTGGATACCTAGAACTCCAGTTATTGAATTTTGAAGTTTGAATGAATTTTGAGCAAGTTCCACTTATTTACGAAATTGCCACTGGTTCAGTAAAACAGGGGAGGCGCGCGGCGCGCTCGGCGCACACGGCGGCGACGGCGTGGCGAGGCTCGCCGACGGCGATGAGTGGACATCGACGTGCACACGTGGTGGCTACACCATCAGTGGACCCTAAGCTACACGCTGCTCAAGACGGCGACGAACGGGGCTCACCGGAGCGGCGTAGCACCGTGCGAGGGCGGAGGCGGCACTGGCGAGACGGCGGCGGATGGCGGCGAGGGCACTGCAGACTGCACGAGCCAAGACCCACGAAGATGTCAGCTCAGGAGACGCGCACAGATGAGGGTCACATGCTGCTAAGAAGGGTTTGAGCTGAGACTCACTGGACTCGACGAATTCCGATGAGGTGCGGGTTAGGGTTGCCGGCGACCCGTCGGAGAAGAAGCTCGATTCCGGTCGGAGAGCTTGGATTCGACGTGAATACGTTGCGGGGATGTGAAGAGGAGGGTGTGGCGGTTCTTTTGCAACTGGTGGCTAGGCTGGGGATGGACGGAGACGACGATGAGCTCGAACTCAGTCCACCGGGGTCATGGCGGCTTGCGGGGTGGTTTGCAACCAAGAGAACGACGAAAGGAGTGAAGCGTCGAGTGAAGAGCGAAGACCAGTAGCTGGGCTGCCCGTTCCTATCCAGAGACGGCTCGAGGTGAAGCAGGCAAGCAAGCAGCTGCGTGGCAATCGCGCGCGCGCTGCGTTGGTCGGCCGAGCAGAGAAGAGGAAGAAAGATCAAGGGCTTCGTTTCACTGACAGGTGGTTCCCACTGCCTTCTCAATTTCTGTTTAAATTTTCTTTCCCTTTTGTAAAATCCAAAGGAAGGTCAAATAGAAGTCAAATGATCTCCAAATTATTCCTGTGAGTTCCAAACAATCTGCACTTTATACTGTTCAACTTGAATTAAGGTACATTTTCTGGAACTTTAATTTAAAATTCAAATGATTTGTTTAAAATTTAAGATTGCTCCATTTATTTAAATGGGTTCCCAAATGCAACTGTTTCTGGGATTTTTAGGAGATTTTTATTCTACTAGAAACTTGTTGATAAATTTTTAATTTCTTCTTTTGAAGCTCAGAATTGAGACTTCTTTTGTAAATTTCATTCAAATTTGCATTCTTTTAAATATTTCAACATTTTTCTTATAGAATTATTTAATCCCTTTGTACCTTGAATTCCATTTATTCTTCTGGCAGGATAGAAAATAAGAAATGAGACACCTGGGTGTCACAACCCTCCCTCCTTAAAGAAATCTCGTCCCGAGATTAAAGACAAAGCAACTAGAGGAAGGTAGGACATCGAGTCGATACCTGGAAGTGATGACCAAAACTCTGGATAGTTAGTACGTAGAAACTCTTCTGACTCCCAGGTCGATTCATCTTCCGAGTGATGACTCCATTGGATTTTGAAGAATTTAAGAGTCCTTTTCCGAGTAACTCGTTCTTTTTCATCAAGAACCTTAATTGGATACTCGGAGTATGTCAAATCTGACTTGAGTGGCTCTATATCTTCCAGAACAATATCAATAGGGGGTTTGAGACATTTCTTAAGTTGCGACACATGGAAGATGTCATGGACTCCCGATAAATTAGCTGGTAATTGAAGCTTGTACGCCACTGGACCACATTTCTCTAAAATCATGAATGGACCAACGTAACGTGGCGCTAACTTTCCTTTAACCCCAAAACGTTGAACACCTTTCATAGGTGAAACTCGAAGATAAACATGATCACCTTGCTCAAAAGATAAAGGTCGACGTCTTTGATTGGCATATTTTTCTTGACGACCCTTTGCAGCCTTAAGATTGGCCTGAATGGTTCTGACTTTCTCTTCAGCATCTTTTACAAGATCAGGGCGGAATATCACCCTTTCTCCGGGCTCGGACCAGTTGAGAGGGGTTCTACAACTTCGTCCATATAATGCCTCATATGGTGACATCTTTATACTCTCTTGATAGCTATTGTTGTAACAAAATTCAGCTAGGGGCAAATAATCATCCCAATTACCTCCATGTGTTAAAACACAAGCCCTAAGCATGTCTTCCAATATTTGATTGACACGCTCAGTTTGTCCGTCAGTAGGGGGATGATAAGCAGAACTACGAATTAATGTAGTATCCAAAGATGCATGAAGTTGTTCCCAGAAACGAGCAACGAACTGAGAACCTCGATCTGAGATGATGGTTTTAGGAACACCATGAAGACATAGAATTCTCTCTATGTATAGCTCAGCATATCGTCGAACTCCATAGCGGGTACTGACGGGGATAAAATGTGCTGACTTGGTAAGCCTATCCACAATAACCCAAATTGAGTCGTGCTTACGAGAAGTGAGCGGAAGGCCTACAATAAAGTCCATACTTATGTCTTCCCATTTCCAAGAAGGAATACTCAATGGTTGGAGCAAGCCTGCTTTTCTTAAGTGATCAGCTTTGACTCTTTTACAGGTATCACACTCATTGACATAACGAGCCACTTCTCTTTTCATTTTAATCCACCAAAAATTCTTCTTCAAATCTTGGTACATTTTGTTGCTACCAGGATGAATGGAAAATTTGGAATGGTGAGCTTCATCAAGAATTTTGCGGCGCAGGCTAAAATACCTTGGTACAACCAAACGATTGTCAAACCAAAGGACACCGTTGGCATCCTGTCGAAAACATTTATCCTTGCCAACTTTCATTCTCTGCTTAATGCGGTTTACATCATAATCATTCTTTTGAGCAGCTATTATCTCGTCGCGGATAGAAGATTGAATAGCCAAATTATGAATGACAATGCTAGGCATAACATGATGACTCGGCTCTGAAATATCACCTTCAGGGGTGCTGTTTGAAAAGTCCAGCATTAAGTTATTGCAATGCACTTTACGGCTTAGTGCATCGGCGACTACATTGGCTTTACCAGGATGGTAATGAATTTCCAACTCGTAGTCCTTGATCAATTCGAGCCATCTACGTTGCCTCATATTCAGATCTGGCTGGGTGAAGATATACTTGAGACTTTTATGATCTGTATATATGTGCACCAAATTTCCAAGAAGGTAGTGGCGCCATATTTTCAAAGCTAGAACCACTGCATGCTAATTCCAAATCATGAGTTGGGTAATGCTCTTCATGCTTTCGCAATTGCCGTGAGGCATAAGCAATGACGCGGCCATCTTGCATGAGCACACATCCTAGTCCCGATCCAGAAGCATCACAATAAACATCAAAAGGTTTAGTGGTGTCTGGCTGAGCTAGGACTGGAGCAGTGGTTAATAATTCCTTCAACTTTTGAAAAGCTTCTTCACAGCGATCATCCCATTTAAACTTCACATCATTTTTCAGTAACCTTGTGATAGGCTTGGACAATTGAGAGAAGTTTGGAATGAATCGTCGATAATAACCAGCAAGTCCCAAAAAGCTTCGGACTTGAGAAACTGACTTCGGTGATTTCCAATCCAACACATCCTGGACTTTGCTTGGATCAACAGAGATACCCTTTGCTGAAACCACATGGCCAAGAAATGGTACACTGTCTAACCAAAACTCACACTTACTGAATTTGGCAAATAATTTGTGATCTCGCAGACGTTGGAGCACGATACGGAGATGTTCGGCATGTTCTTCTTCAGATTTGGAATATATCAAAATATCATCAATAAAGACCACCACAAACTTGTCCAACTCAGGCATGAACACTGAATTCATGAGATACATGAAGTGAGCAGGAGCATTGGTCAGCCCAAATGACATTACCAGATATTCAAATAGACCATATCTGGTAGAGAAGGCGGTCTTTGGAATATCTTCTGCTCGAATTTTTATCTGATGATATCCAGAGCGAAGATCAATTTTGGAGAAAACTTTAGCACCAATCAATTGATCAAAGAGAATATCAATCCGGGGCAGCGGATATTTATTCTTGATGGTGACTTCATTTAACGGTCGGTAAGTCAATACACATACGTAGTGTATTATCCTTCTTCTTCACAAAAATAGCCGGACAGCCCCATGGTGAAGTACTTGGACGAATGAAACCCTTCTCGAGTAGCTCTTTTATTTGAGTTTTCATTTCAGCTAATTCTTTTGGTGCCATCTTATATGGTCGGCGAGAAATTGGAGCAGTGCCTGGTTGTAATTCAATTTTGAACTCAACCTCTCGATCCGGAGGTAGGCCAGATATATCATCCGGAAATACGTCAGGAAATTCCCGCACAACCGGAATATTTTCCAAGGACTTTCTCTCCAATTGATGTACAACGGGTTCATGTGGTGGTTCAGAACACAAGGAAATTGAGTCACGACCATGCATTGGAGAATCCAAATGGACAATACGAGGTGCAATGTCCAACACAGCCTTATGGTACGTCATCCAATGTATGCCTAGAATAACATCTATTTCTTGATTCGGAAGCATGATCATCTCGGTGGAATAAACTTGCAATTCAATTGTAGTGGGGCGTCATGCAAGACTTGATCGGCAATTATTGGTCCACCAGGAGAATGAACTTTATAAGGTGATTTAATGGTGCTGGTTTGAAGATGATATTTTTGTATGCATCTCATGCTAACAAAGTTATGTGAAGCACCGGAATCAAAAAGGACAAGAACAGGTTGACGGTAAAGCGAAAACGTACCAGTCAACACAGGTTCTCCTTGTGGAATATCTTCAACCGCAGTATAGTTCACTTGAGCTTTGCGTGGTGCTGGATTCTTTGGAGCATTAGATGGCTGACCTTGTTGCGGGTTAGCCTTAGGTAACTTACAATCCCGAGCAAAATGTCCAACGCGACCACAGTTGAAACAAGTATTGTTATTTCCTGGTCTTGCAGCAGGTTGGACACGTGGGGCTTGATTGTATTGCTGCTGATTTGGCCCACGAGCAACATTCTGTGGATAAGGAGGGTGCTTGAATTGCTGCGGCGGCGCTCTGAAGCGTTGTCCAGAGGGTGAAGTATACACCAGCCTGTATTTGGGTGAGGGTCCCGACGAAATTGTGGCAGGAGCTTTTCTTTTGCGGTCTTCATCCTCCACTTGACGCATAGCATCCTCTTGGATAATAGCAGCATTAACAAGATCGTTGAAAGTACCAGTGGTCTGCCAAGTTAGACGTTCCTTCAGTTTAGCATTCATACCACGAAGGAATGAAGTTCGCTTCTTTTCTTCAGTATCTACATAACTAGTAGCATACTGGGATAGCTGATTGAAAGTTTCCGCATACTGGAGGACACCCCTCCCTCCTTGTTTCAAGTCTTGAAATTCCTGAAACTTCCTTTGCATAAGACCGGCAGGAATGAAATGAGCACGGAATGCAGTCTTGAACTCATTCCACGACACCTGATAGTCAGCCGGGAAGGTAGCTGCATAATTGGCCCACCAAGAACTAGCAGACCCCAACAGTTGTTGTGCAGCAAAAAGGGTCTTCTGTTGTTCAGTACATTGTAAAAGACCAAACTTACTTTCTGTGACCCTTAACCAATTTTCAGCATCCAGTGGTTCCCTGGCACGTTCAAATGTGGGAGGATGAGTTGCCAGAAAATCCGTATAAGAGCATTGCCTTGGCTGGTCATGAGGAGCTTGACGTCCACCAGGGTGGGACGTATTCTGCACAATCTGCCGTAAAAGTTCCGATTCTTCCGCACGAGTTGCAAAAAGTGCAGCAATAGCCTCAGCCAAAGTGGGAGGCTCATTGTTCCTGCGCTGTGAGCTCTCAGGAGTTTCATTGCGACGAGTGTTCACCATTCTGCAAAGTCAGAGTCTCATGCACGTTACTCTTCTCCCAAGATTAATACCATAGGTACAATTTTAAGAGTAGTAGTGCAGAATAATGGAGGACATGGAGAAATAGTCTTAAGAGGCAACAACCATTTCCATTAAGCTCACAAAACAACAAGGTTACATGGTTGTGTGATAGATAACTTAAGACATATCCTACGCACGTCCATCGATGTCGACAACTAGCCGAGCGTTTGCGGACACCACCACGGATTCACAAGTGGTTTTACAGCACAAAAGTCACCTACTACTCACCACCTATATTACAACGATCTGAAACTACATTAAGTCACTTACTACAGAGTACTACTTATATTACAAGTTAACCTGAGCATCTAACTCCCTAATCCATTCGTGGATATATGCTCGTAACCCTGTAGCCTCGCCTTTGGAAAGCCTCGCGCATAACATCAGCGAGATGAGCGACCTCGTTATCAGGAATAGCCCCCGGAGGGTTGGACGTTGAAGCACAACTCTCTACATGAGAGGGCTCTGGTTCTGGAGTTGGAAGATCTTCATAATCCATCCCTGAATTACCTTGGACTTCCTCTTCAGGCGGGTTAGCAGCAACAGGAGGAGGTTGTATCGCGGCTTGGTGGTCTAACAGCTGCTGGTTATCATGTATGGCAATATCCAGTTGATCTTGCAGCTCATGGATAAAGTTGTGAGCCATAGCAAGATGATGTTCAAGCACATTTGCATTGTTAAGATAAAATTGAGCGTCATGGCGAGCTTGATCTCGCTCTAGTTGTAGAACTTCCTTCTCGTCATTTAGCAGCTCAACTTGTTCTAAGTGTTGCTGTTGCAGGTTCACTAGCTGCTCTTCCAATTCCCGAATACGGGCGGCCAGCATGTTGTTGTTTTCTGCAGCCATCTGCAAGGAGAAGATTTGAGAAGTCAAAACTTTTCCCAACAGATATAAAAGGCCACTCAACAGAACATGTATGTAAGATTACATCGAGTAATTTCACATTTTCCAACTTCAAGGAGCAACTCAAATCAAAACATGCTGCTGATTCACAGCAGTCAAAACTGTGCAGTATCTGAAATGTACAGTTTTCGTCCATCCTGATCAAAGATCAAAACATACTCTTGACACTATAATGCAGAGAATTTCTCCAGCTTTCCAAATTGGGCTTAAACTCACCCAAATTCCCAGCAAAACTAAAGTTATGATTTATCAAAGTTAACTGTTCTGTTGACAAAAACAGACTAACAGAGTCTCAGTAATTCGACTATCCAGAACTCAGCAAGACTCCAAATAACATGGGACTACCTGGAAGCGAAAGATAATTTCCAGAGCTTTCCAGCAAGTACTCACTTGCCTCCATTGGAGTAGGAAATCAAGAGTTATGAATTTTTGAACTTTAGACAACAGCAGGACAGATTTCTGACCTAGTTTAGGGTAATTTGATATGAATCATTTCAAATTTGATTTCTTTCAAATTTGTTAAATTTCAACTTCATATAGAGATGAGTACTCAAGGTAAGGCAAATTTTAGTTCAGAACTTAAGGATGCCATGATGCAACAAGTTATGTAACCTAATTTCGTTCCTCACAACACACGCATATTTTGCCGAACTTAGCGGCACGTTTATCGGTGACGACCCGCACTCATCACGTAAATTAGTCTAAATTGTGATCACTAACGGCGTTAGTGTACTTGCACAATATATTCATTTCAGAAACAATCATCAAATCAAGAAGAAGAAAATAAAACCAAAGTTTTATACGATTCATGAAAAAGAATCGCCCCGTGTCACAACTCAAACACGAGTGAGTCACCCACCAAATCATTTTCGCACACTACGATTCATGGAATGAATCGCCCCGTGTAACAACTCCAACACGAGTGAGCCAATCACTTACCTCAAGACCCCATTGAAGGTCATTTCCGTAGTTGCGCATACATAATTTAAACAATCATAACCCAGGGTTAGCATTGTCACCACCTAATAATCATCCTTATGTGGGCA
Source organism: Eragrostis curvula (assembly GCA_007726485.1). Classification (NCBI taxonomy): domain Eukaryota; kingdom Viridiplantae; phylum Streptophyta; class Magnoliopsida; order Poales; family Poaceae; genus Eragrostis; species Eragrostis curvula. The sequence goes on along the minus strand of RWGY01000495.1, from coordinate 4,878 downwards.
ATACTAACGTATTCCTCACCGTATATCGTAGTTTTCAAAATACGGCGTTAAAGTGTTTGTATTATCTTGAACCAGCTCTGATGCCAGCTGTAACAGTCCGATCCACAGGATCTTTGTCCCACGGTGCTGTTTAAGCAGACACGAGATAATACCAACACTTTCGATACAATTTACATATTTATTATTACAAGAAAGGTTCAGAGTGCAACGGACATATTACAGAAGAGCGGAAGCGTAAACGACAAGTTCAAAACACGTTTGATACATCAGAGTTTAACTTTCACGTTAAGCATGAGTAATAATCCGAGCCCGTCCGGATTATCACTGTAGCAACAAGCATCACTGCGGCGGCACATCGGACTCCCACTGGGCAGACCATCCTTCAGGGACATGCACGTCCCATGGTAGTACGCCTTCGGGAAGCTCAACATCTGTACTAATGAAAAACACAATGGCACAAAGCCTGAGTACTAATTACTCAGCAAGGCTTAACCGTCAAATAACTCTAGACATGCAAGGCTGACATGGGAGGTTTCATTTGCAAAGGACTCGCACTTAAGCATAGCTAATTCTTGCTATCAACTTTTAGCCATCTTTTATCTTCATTATTGAACAAAAAGATAAGTGAGCATAACTACTTTCAAGCATTAATAAAACAGGTAACATGAGCATGATCCAAATATCATAATAGACTATCTTTCAACCACTATAACCATCATCCATATTCATCATTCTTATATGTGTGCTACGTAATGGCGCGGATCACAAGCGGGTACTCATTACTGCGAGGGACAGCGACTGCAATCGATTTATACCAGCTGGCAAAACCCGAGATACACGACGTATATGCACAAAAGTCATATACGGCAACCTTTTACAGGATAGTAAACAATTCAGACGGACCCAGATGGCAAGGAGTTGGGCAGCCGTCCTACCAACAGTGCGTTGCGGCCTAGACCTGCCCAACTACGCCCAGCGTGTCTTTCGACCAATGTACTGGCTACCGGCTGCAATTGCTACCATTCAAGCTACTAAGTTTGCTAGCTCCCATAGCACTAGTATGTACTCGGTACTGTTCAATACTTGATCAAGGGGCCATTCACGAATCGGTCCTTAATCGACTAGGCAAGGCTACAGTAGCCAACACCTCCTTGTGTTGCTACAACCTGTACATGCATATTCCATCCTGCCCAGTCTCAACCATTCAAAAACATTCTCATCATTATCTTTGAGGGGGATCATCTTTTAGTTGTCATCAAATTCTATTCGATACTATCAATAGCTTTAAGCCTAGCATTTTCTATCGAGAACTAGGGTAGACACGTAATTATCATAGGTCATTTGGGATGTGCAAATGGATTTCCATTCAACTCCTATAAACCTATGTGCAACAATCATACTAGACTCGCTATATTATGATCTCTAGAAAAGTAAAGTTTTCAACGGGGTTGTATGAACCGGGGCTTGCCTTGGTTTTCAACGGACAAGTTAGCGACTTCAACTTCAGATTCTTGCTGGTTCTGATCCTGTTGAAGATCCGCTTCGGCCTCGACTTGCTCGTTATCTAAACATGCATAAATGTCCAATTGAAATAAACACACAATGGAGTCGATATGATATGCAGGAATGATTCGATTTTGATTTTACTTTAAAGTGATACATATAGTTCTGATTTGCTGGTTTGGATTAATTTGAGTTATTTCCTTCATTGACTCTCATGAAGCATTGTTAAAGGAATTAAATCTAATATCAAAAGATGACAAGTTTATCAAAGAGAAATTAGTATTTGAAGTTACTTACAGAAACAACTATCATAGTTCATTTACATGAACAAGACACCTCAAAAGGAAAAGATGAAGTCCTAGTTCACATTTTTCTGATTTATATTCAATTTACTATGATTTATTTCGTTTATAGTTTGTAAAATTCATAAAAGATTTCTCTTACAGAACCAGGGGGTATAGTCCGTACTACTGAACAGAGGGAATCAAGTAGGTTCTAACAAACCTAAGTTTGCATTTTTACTATGTCTAGATTAATTATTATGATTTATCTAGGGTTTAACTTATAACAATTATTCAGGAAAAACTGTTCATGAACAATGTTCAATACTGGTGTTACTGGATAGATCTCGTTGAGAGGAATCCAACAAAAGTTAATTTGCAATTTTTGGATACCTAGAACTCCAGTTATTGAATTTTGAAGTTTGAATAGTTTCTGAACAAGTTCAACTTAATTACAAGATTGCCACTCGTTCATAAAACAGGGGAGACGCGCACTGCACGCGCGGCGCGCACGGCGGCGACGGCGTGGCGAGGCTTGTCGACGACGAGGAGTTGACAAGGACGTGCACATGAAGCGGCTACAGCATCAGTGCACCCTAGGCTACACGCTGCTCGAGAAAACGGCGGAGGAAGCTCACCGGAACGTGCTAGCACCGTGCGAGGGCGGCGGTTAGGGCGTCGGGGTGGTGGCGGACGGCGGCGAGGGCACCGTGAGCTGCACGAAGCACAAACCACGACGAGGTCACGTCAGGGAGTGCGTACGGGTGAGGTACACATGCTGCAATGAAGGATTCGAGCTAAGGCTCACCGAGGTTGACGAATTCCGGCGAGATGTAAGCTAGGGTTGGCGGAGCTCGTCGGAGAAGAACGTCGATTCCAGCCAGAAAGCGTGGGGTCGACGTGAATATGCTGCGGGGATGTGAAGAGGAGTGTGTGGCGGTTCTTTTGCACACGGGAACTTGGGCTGGGATGGTCGGAGACGACGGCGAGCTGGAGCTCAGTCTCCGGCGGTCATGGCGGCTTGCGGTGTGGGTTGCGACTGAGAGAACGACGAAAGGAGTGGAACGTCGAGCGAAATGTGAAGTCCAGTAGCTGGGCGGCCTGTTCCTATCCGGAGACAGCTCGAGGTGAAGCAGGCAAGCAAGCAGCTGCGTGGCAATCGCGCGTGCGCTGCGTTGGTCGGCCGAGCAGAGAAGAGGAAGAAAGATCGATTTCAGTCTGGCTGACAGGTGGGTCCCACTGCTCTTTCCAATTTTGACTTAATTTCCTTTCTCTTTTGTAAAATCCAAAAGAAGGTCAAATTGAGGTCAAATGCTCTCCAAATTATTTCTACAAGTTCCAAGCAATTTGCACTTTGGATTGCTCAACTTGAATTAAGGTACATTCTCTGGAACTTTAATTTAAAATTCAAATAATTTGGTTAAAATTTAAGATTGCTCCATTTATTTAAATGGGTTCCCAAATGCAACTGTTTCTGAGATTTTTAGGAGATTTTTATTCTACTAGAAACCTTTTGATAAATTTTTAATTACTTCTTTTTAAGCCCAAAATTGAGACTTCTTTTGTAAATTTCATTCAAATTTGCATTCTTTTAGATATTTCAACATTTTTCTTATAGAATTATTTAATCCCTTTATACCTTGAATTCCATTTATTCTTCTGGCAGGATAGAAAATAAGAAATGAGACACCTGGGTGTCACACCAACGAGGCCTTGGTCATCGAGCACGACAAAAACTCGGGGGCTCCCGCCGACCCCCGCGACGCCTCGCCCGACTCGGGGGCTGACCCCGGGTCCCGCGATGACTGGAGGCAACCCTTCATCGACTATCTCCTGCGACAACAGCTTCCGCCCGACCGCACTGAGGCACGCCGACTCGCAAGGCGCGCCAAGACATTTGCGATGGTCGGCGGCGAGCTGTATAAAAAAGGGCGCTCTGGAATCCTTCAACGCTGTATCCCTCTCGGCGAGGGTAGGCAGTTACTCCAGGATATCCATGGCGGAACGTGCGGCCATCACGCTGCACCACGAAGCTTAGTCGGCAACGCGTTCCGGCACGGTTTTTATTGGCCGACCGCTGTTGCCGACGCCCAACGAGTGGTGCGCACTTGCGAAGGGTGCCAGCATTATGCTCGTAAAACTCATCTGCCGGCTCAGGCCCTCCAAACCATCCCTATTACTTGGCCGTTCGCGGTGTGGGGACTGGACCTGGTTGGACCCTTCAAAAAGGCACCGGGAGGCTACACCCACTTGCTTGTCGCCGTTGACAAGTTCTCAAAGTGGATAGAGGCCAGGCCGATCGGCAAGATTGACTCGGCGCAAGCCGTCAAGTTCTTCACCGACATTGTACATCGATTCGGGGTGCCAAATGCCATCATCACTGACAATGGCACGCAGTTCACGGGGAAGAAATTCCTGAACTTTTGCGATCAATACGGCATCCGAGTCGACTGGGCAGCTGTTTCTCACCCCCAAACGAATGGGCAGTGTGAACGAGCAAACGGCATGATCCTCCAAGGATTAAAGCCCAGAATCTTCAACAAGCTCAAGAAATTTGCCGGTAGGTGGGCAAAAGAGCTCGATGCAGTGTTGTGGAGCCTAAGGACGACGCCGAGTCGCGCCACTGGCTACACTCCATTCTTCATGGTGTATGGAGCCGAGGCAGTGCTGCCGACTGACCTGGATTATGGGGCCCCGCGGGTGCAAGCGTTTGACCCGGACCTCAACGAGCGCTACCTCGAGGATGCGCTCGACCAAATCGACGAGGCACGAGAAGCCGCGCTCCTGCATTCCGCCAAGTATCAACAAGCGCTGCGCCGCTACCACGAACGAAAGGTTAAAGGCCGGGCTTTCGAGGTTGGCGACCTCGTTCTTCGCCTTTTGCAGGGCAATCAGGGTCGGCACAAGCTGACCCCGCCGTGGGAGGGACCATACACCGTTGCGGAGGTGCTCCGGCCCGGAACCTACAAGCTCAAGAACGCCGACGGACGCATACTCGCCAACGCATGGAACATCGACCAGCTACGTCGTTTTTACCCTTAGCTTGTATCTCCTTTTCCTTTTGTATCGTTCAAACACATGCAAACGAAATAAA
>RWGY01000494.1:0-11637 GCA_007726485.1 Eragrostis curvula | reverse complement strand
TTTCAAAAGTTATACTATAAATTGACGATTTTTGAGACATGTAATAGATACTCCCTCTGTTTTTATTTATATGACGCAATTGACTTTTTTCGGTATTTTAACCATTCGTCTTATCTATAAATATTTGTGCAAATAGCTAAATATATAGGTTAACTTTAAAATGATTTTGATGATAGATCTAATGATATCGATTTCACGTTAAGTACTAAGTACATAATTATATGTTGTTGGTCAAAGCTCAATAAAAAAATCAACTGCGTCATATAAATAAAAACGGAGGAAGTATATAGTATAAAAAAGGTTTAAAAGTCGGCAACGTATCCTATGCGTCCCCCTTGGATCAAGATCATGTGACTCAGATTGGAGTTCTTATAGTTCTCACACGAACCTGGTTCTCATAGGATACGTTGCCGACTTTTAAACCTTTTTTATACTATATACTTCCTCCGTTTTTATTTATATGACGCAGTTGATTTTTTATTGAGCTTTGACCAACACATATAATTATGTAATTAGTTACTTAACGTGAAATCGATATCATTAGATCTATCATCAAAATCATTTTAAAGTTAACCTATATATTTAGCTATTTGCACAAATATTTATAGATAAGACGAATGGTTAAAATACCGAAAAAAGTCAATTGCGTCATATAAATAAAAACAGAGGGAGTATCTATTACATGTCTCAAAATCGTCAATTTATAGTATAACTTTTGAAATTATTTAGTTTGGAAATAGGTAAATCTTATGCATAGATTTGCCATGAATGAAGAATACTTTAGTAATATCTTAGATTTATTTGTTTTACCAATTTATTGTAGTAAACACTCACGGTCAAAGTTCTGTTTTGGAGACCTGTCGTTGTCCTAAACGATAACTATTACTAGAAAAATATATCAATGGTTTTTCTGAATAATACAAAGAGAAATAAATCATGGCTGATTTCAATGGAATATAATTCCCTGATTTTTTTTCTTTTTTAGACAGAGAATCTCAGCATGATTTTTTACCTAGGATTGCATCCACAAGTCTTTCATATCTTTAAATACCTCCTATCCCTGTCTTTGTGTGAAACAGTTGTGCTAATTATTGCACTACAATTGTTAGGTGGTTTTGGCACCTACTTGTTTGGAATGAGTGAAACGATTGCCAAGCAAGCGACAGAAGCTAATGACGCTCAAAATATCAAGAACCCTCACATCGGATGGATGATAGGATTTCTCTTCCTTGTCAGTTTTATTGGGCTATTTGCTCTCGTGCCACTAAGAAAGGTAAACCCTTAGGCCAGTCTCAATGGGGCCTTTCATTTGCATTAAATTCTATGTCACATATGCATTTTTTGCTGACTTGTCAATGTAATTATGAGGAAAGAGAAGACAAACTTTCATTTCTTGTGAGAGGCCTTTCATTCTAATGAAAGGAAGGTGGCTCTCTTTCCTAAAATTTGTCTTGGAAACAATGAAATGAAAGTTGCCATTGAGAGTGGCCAGACTTATTTCTGCACCTAAAATTCTTGCAGCATCACTGTATGCCAACTAACCATCAACTGGCTCTCTGGTACAGATTATGATCGTCGACTACAAGCTCACCTATCCAAGTGGCACCGCAACTGCTTATCTTATCAATGGTTTCCACACGCCAGAGGGTGCTAAGCTTGCAAAGTAAATAATCTGAGTGTGATTTTGGCTGTTCTAGTTAGCTTCAGTGGTATTAATAGTAAAACAATGTTACTGACAGAATGAGTTATCTGTTTCAGGAAGCAAGTAAAAACACTAGGCAAGTTCTTTTTGTTTAGCTTCCTTTGGGGCTTTTTCCAGTGGTTCTACACTGCTGGAGATGGTTGTGGATTCCAGAACTTCCCTACGTTAGGCCTTCAAGCTTATGAGAACAGGTCAGAGTATTACATTATCTTGGTCATAGAATTGTGAATATGAAAATAGTTTCGAGTTTTACACATCCAATATCTGGAAATAGCTTGTTGTCAGTTTATTTTATCAGAAGTCTGAAATGGTTTCCAGTACTGACCTGAAGTTCACATTTATCTTTCAGGTTTTACTTTGATTTCTCTCCAACGTATGTTGGAGTTGGGATGATTTGCCCGCACATCGTGAACGTTTCTGTTCTACTCGGAGGCATCCTTTCTTGGGGGGTAATGTGGCCTCTCATACGCAACAACAAAGGGAGCTGGTACGATGCTGCTCTGCCAGAGACCAGTCTTCATGGACTGCAAGGATACAGGGTAAACATGGACACAATGATCTGTCTGCATGCAATTAGTATCACAACGTTAAACCAGGCAGTTGTTAATCTGGTGTTCCTGAATGGCTTGACTGCTGCAGGTTTTCATATCCATCGCTTTGATTCTTGGGGACGGCCTGTACAACTTCGTGAAGGTGCTGATTCGCACCACTGCCGGCTTCATATCAATGATGAAGAAAAACAGCACCCTTCCAGTTTCAGACAACGGCAGCCCCATGACTGAAACTGTTTCCTTCGACGATGAACGCCGCACGGAACTGTTCCTGAAAGACCAAATCCCAAGATCGGTTGCCTTTGGAGGGTACGCCGGTGTCGCCGCCATCTCGATCGGCGTCCTTCCTCTGCTCTTCCCACAGCTCAAGTGGTACTACATCCTAGTCGCGTACCTCTTCGCGCCCGTGCTGGCCTTCTGCAACGCCTACGGGACGGGCCTCACGGACTGGTCCCTGGCGTCCACGTACGGCAAGCTGGCCATCTTCATCTTCGGCGCGTGGGCTGGCGCGTCGCACGGCGGCGTCCTGGTCGGGCTGGCCGCCTGCGGCGTGATGATGAGCATCGTGTCGACGGCCGCCGACCTGATGCAGGACTTCAAGACCGGGTACCTGACGCTGGCGTCGCCGCGGTCCATGTTCATCAGCCAGGTGATCGGCACGGCCATGGGCTGCGTCATCGCGCCCTGCGTCTTCTGGCTCTTCTACAAGGCGTTCGCCGACATCGGAGTCAGCGGCAGCGAGTACCCGGCGCCGTACGCCATCGTGTACCGCAACATGGCCATCCTCGGCGTCGACGGCTTCTCCTCGCTGCCCAAGCACTGCCTCACCCTCTGCTACGTCTTCTTCGCCGCGGCCATCGCCATCAACCTGGTCAGGGACCTGGCGCCGGCCAAGGTCGCCAGGTTCATCCCGCTGCCGATGGCCATGGCCATCCCGTTCTACATCGGGTCCTACTTCGCCATTGACATGTTCATCGGCAGCGTGATCCTGTTCGCGTGGGAGATGATGAACAAGGCCAAGGCCGACGCGTTCGCGCCTGCCGTCGCCTCCGGGTTGATCTGCGGCGACGGCATCTGGACCTTGCCGCAGTCGGTTCTCGCGCTTGCCAAGGTGAAGCCGCCGATCTGCATGAAGTTCCTGTCCAGATCGGTGAACGCCAAAGTGAACGGTCTCCTGGGGAACTAGGTGCCAACATCGGTTGCCGAGTTCGGCTCCGAAATTAATGTACTGCAAGTCGTCGTCATGCAAGAATTGTAGTATGGTTCACGTATTGGTTTCAGAGTTGATCTTTACTTGATTCAATTCAAAATCCGATGCTTTCTCGAAGTAGGATCTTTTTTTTTTTTGACGGTAATCGAAGTACTAGGAATCTCCTAGGATCTATCTGTAAGGTTGTCTATGGTTGCCCTGTTTTTAGGGTGCAAGTCGAAAACGGTTTCCCTTCTCCAAGAGAACGAGCATCAACCGTACAAAAGTCCAATCGGAGGGCTGCAGGACAAAGAGCGCAGCGCCTGTGCCGAGTCGGCAACAGCCCCGGAACGAATCGTACCTAACCTCCGTGTATATAGCGCCCCCGCCCGCGCCATCAGTCCCAAAACATCGAGTCACCAACAGATACAACCATGGCTTCCGTTGTCGACCCCGACGCCGTGGAATCAGGCAACCTCCTCCGCCGCCGCCTCAACAGCGGCCGCGGCGGGGCCGGGGACGACGGCGGCGGCGGCAATGCCGGCGAGGAGGAGGCGTCGGTGGAGCAGGCCTTCATGGACCAGCCCGTGCCGTCGTGGCGGGAGCAGCTGACGGTGCGCGCCTTCGTGGTGGGGTTCCTCCTCTCCATCATGTTTTGCGTCATCGTCATGAAGCTCAACCTCACCACCGGCATCATCCCGTCGCTCAACGTCTCCGCCAGCCTCCTGGCCTTCTTCCTCATCCGCCTCTGGACCAAGGCCATAGAGAGCATGGGCTTGCTCAAGCAGCCCTTCACGCGCCAGGAGAACACCGTCATCCAGACCTGCGTCGTCTCCGCATACGGCCTCGCGTTCAGCGGTAAAACCTCCAACCCTTTCCGCGTTAGTTTCTGTTTTCTGTGTTTGCGCGTCGAATCTCCAGATCAGGACAGTTGTTGCATTAATTACCATGGTGCAATCTTGCTTTTTTTTTGAGATTGAATATAGGGAAGATTTTTTTTTCATGTGTATATTTAGAGGAGACTAGATCAAAACATTTTTTTTTTTGCGAAAGGGTCAAAACAAATTATCTCATAGAGTTCTGATTCACAAACTCCATTGTTCAGGTGGATTTGGCAGCTACCTATTTGGTTTGAGTGGAAAAATTGCACAGCAAGCAACAGAGGCCAATGATCCTCTGAATATCAAGAATCCGCACCTCGGATGGATGATAGGGTTCATGTTCCTCGTCAGTTTTGTTGGGCTTTTTGCTCTGGTTCCTTTGAGAAAGGTACGCACTTCCCCTTCCCAATCCTATTCTTGAGATACACCATGGTAGACACAAATTTCTGAGGGTATAAACTGGAAAGCTCTTTGGTTTCAGGTTATGATTGTGGATTACAAACTTACTTACCCAAGCGGTACCGCAACCGCTTACCTCATCAATGGATTCCATACACCACACGGTGCTGAAGTTGCAAAGTAAGTAGCACGAACAATGGATTATTATTTTTTTTGTCACGGGTAAAATAAAGTAGTGTTACTGATGAGACCCTAACATATTTCAGGAAGCAAGTTCGGACTTTGGGCAAGTACTTCTCCCTTAGTTTTATCTGGGCCTTCTTCCAGTGGTTTTACACAGCTGGAGATGACTGTGGATTCAGTTCCTTCCCAACATTTGGCCTTGAAGCTTTTAAAAACAGGTATGTGTGACTACATCCTGATCTTAGATTGACATGAAAGAAAAGTAATTTCCAAAAAAGAAAAAATTATTACAATGCTGTCATGGACATGTATATGAATCTTTCTTGCTCAAGATTTGTGTGCTGGTCATTAATTCCTCATAGTTCTGTTGTCCTAAACGCACATTTTGTTCTCCAGGTTCTATTTTGATTTCTCGCCTACTTATGTTGGCGTTGGAATGATCTGCCCATATATCGTAAATGTATCTCTTCTTATTGGAGGCGTCCTCTCCTGGGGAATAATGTGGCCGCTGATCAGTCAAAAGAAAGGAAGTTGGTACCCTGACTCTCTTCCAGATAGTAGTCTCCATGGGCTGCAAGCTTACAAGGTAAATTGTAATTGGTTATACTAGCTTTTTCTTTCACTGCCTTATTATAGTTGCCAGTATCTGACAGTCATACTGCAGGTGTTCATAACAATAGCGGTGATTCTTGGGGACGGCCTATACAACTTCCTGAAGGTAGCTTACAAAATGATCGAGGCAGCGATAAAAATGTACAAGAATCGAAAAGCAAGCACGCTTCCTGTCTCCGACGATGGCACCCCTGTCCCTGTCACTGAGGAGTTGTCATTTGACGACAAGCGTCGCGTCGAACTGTTCCTGAAGGATCAAATTCCCAAGACAGTTGCATTTGGAGGCTATGTTGTTGTAGCAGCCATAACCATCGGTTGCCTCCCTCTCATCATCCCACAGCTCAAGTGGTACTACATTTTGGCTGCATACATCCTTGCGCCGGTTCTGGCCTTCTGCAACGCCTATGGATGTGGCCTGACAGATTGGTCCCTCGCCAGCACCTACGGCAAGCTTGCCATCTTTGTCTTCGGTGCCTGGGCAGGTTCTTCGCACGGCGGTGTTCTCGTCGGATTAGCCACATGCGGTGTCATGATGAGCATTGTTGGAACTGCTGCCGACCTGATGCAAGATTTTAAGACTGGTTACTTGACTCTGGCCTCGCCAAGGTCCATGTTCATCAGCCAGGTGATCGGCACTGCCATGGGCTGTGTCATCGCGCCCTGCGTCTTCTGGCTGTTCTACAAGTCCTTCGACATTGGTGTGAGCGGTGGCGCTTACCCGGCACCTTACGCCATCATGTACCGCAACATGGCGATCCTGGGCGTGGATGGCTTGTCACAGCTTCCCAAAAACTGCCTCACGCTGTGCTACATAGCCTTTGCTGCTGCCTTCATCATCAACTTGATCAAGGATCAGGTGCCTGACAAGGTGAAGAAGTTCATCCCGGTCCCTATGGCTGTGGCAATTCCGTTCTACCTCGGACCGTACTTCGCCATTGACATGTTCCTGGGCAGCGTGATACTCTTCTACTGGGAATGGACCAACAAGGCCGAAGCAAAGGCATTTGCGCCAGCAGTGGCTTCAGGATTGATGTGCGGTGACGGGCTCTGGGCGCTGCCACAGGCTGTTCTTTCTCTTGCCAATGTGAAGCCTCCGATCTGCATGAAGTTCTTGTCGAGGGCAGTGAATGCCAAAGTGGACACCTTCCTTGATAGCTAGATATTAGTAGTGTGATAAATTAGAATTGAGTGCTAAATTATATGGCTCAGTTATGTATAAGTTAAGAGTCCCGTTGGGTAGTGGTCTTATTTTGTGTTAGCAAAATGTCATGCACAATGTCAAAAGCTGTCTGATTTATTGTAATTTGCTGACTGGTATGTTATTTTGTAATGGAATTTTCATGACCCAAATCATCTCATGTGAATTAAGATGTTCTTCTCTTCTTCTTTTTTTTTTTTGATAAATCGTCAGCCCTTGCTGATTGCTATCTGGTTGATAAATCTTCAATTCACCCATAAGCGTTTTTGGCGGGTCCCACTTTATTGGGCCTATTCTTGCTATTTGGTTGGTAAATCTTCGGTTCACCCCTGAACTTGTGGGTGAAAGGTGATTTATCAATTTTATTTTGGGCTTGACACATGAACTTGAGGAATCACGCTGGGAAGCTGTTTACAGATACGGAACGGAGGTCGAAGTCACTTCTCCCGCTGTAATTCTCGCCCAAGTCTTGGTTCCTCAGCTGCTTTTGTTCCTTTTGGCGAGGCCAATGTGCGGCAACGTTTGTCATCATGCACCCCTGGTTCACGTTTCACGAGACATCGCTCGCTGAAATTATTGGGTACAAGAATTCTCAAAGCTTCTTCACCTGTCCGTGCTGCGTTGTTGGTATTAATACGACGAACTGTGCTGGCGACAGCGGCGACGGAGGGGCAAGAAATTTACTACATGTTGCTGACCGCAAGGCAAGCTTCGGAGTTTTACGCGAAGGCTACTAAAAATCGCCACTATATATGCTGGGCGTTGCTTGCTGTGTAGTGTAGTGCAGAAAAACACTGAACAATTGAGGCATTGAGTGCATTGACTGAAGATTCGCTGTGTTTCGGTCGTAGCAAGTGCAAACCGAAACGTCATGGCGTCCGCCCAGGACGCCGCCACTGCCGGCGGCGACGTGGACCTGAGCGAGGTGAGGCAGAGGGGCAAGCCCAGCAACAAGGAGATCGCCGGCCGCCACGACGAGAGCGCCCGCTGCGAGGTCACGGACTCGATCGAGCGGGTGTTCGAGTCGGAGCCTGTTCCGTCGTGGCGTGAGCAGGTGACGTTGAGGGCCCTCGTGGTGAGCGCATTCCTGGCCGTCGTTTTCAGCCTCATCGTCATGAAGCTCAGCCTCACCGCCGGCATCATTCCTTCGCTCAACGTCTCCGCCGGCCTGCTCGGCTACTTCTTCCTCCGCCTCTGGACGGCGCCTTTCAAGAAGCAGAAGCAGCCGTTCACGCGCCAGGAGAACACCGTCATCCAGACCTTGCGTCGTCGCCGCTTACGGCATCGCCTTCAGCGGTACAAAACACTGATGGCTCCAATTTTTCTCTGTACCTTTCTTGCTCTCTCTGAAGCTCCAATTTTTCTCTGTACCTTTCTTGCTCGGTTCAGGTGGATTTGGGAGCTACCTGTTTGGCATGAGCGCGACGGTCGCCAGCCAGGCAGCTGAAGAAAACAATAAGGATAATATCAAGGAACCCAGGTTGGCATGGATGATTGGGTTCCTCTTCCTCGTCAGCTTCGTCGGCCTCTTCGCTCTAGTCCCCCTCAGAAAGGTGTCTGTCCGCAACTATTGCTTTGACGCCGGCCTCACTTCTTGGAATACTGCCTGAATCTGAATGATCGCTTGATTTTGGTACAGGTGATGATCATTGATTACAAGCTGACGTACCCGAGTGGCACCGCTACTGCTCACCTGATCAACGGTTTCCACACCCCGGATGGCTCTGAGCGCGCCAAGTATGTAGCACGCCACAGCATAATCTTTGTTATAAAAATATGAATAAATGTCATCAACAGCTCTTAGATGACGAGAATCTGCTGCAGGAGCCAAGTGAGAACACTGATCAAGTACTCTATGGCCAGCTTCCTTTGGGGATTCTTCCAGTGGTTTTACACTGCCGGGGAAGGCTGTGGATTCCAGCAGTTCCCGGCACTGGGCCTACAGGCCTATAAGAACCAGTACAAGCTCTGTACACTTTACTACTGCAGAGTGCAATCGCATCATTATTCATTAAGCAATAATCTCTGTTCTTATTTGTCTAGATTTTATTTCGATTGGTCGCCAACCTACATCGGCGCCGGGATGATCTGCCCGCACATTGTGAACGTATCAGTTCTGCTCGGCGGGATCCTCTCGTGGGGAGTGATGTGGCCTCTGATAGCAGAGAAAAGAGGGAGCTGGTTTGGTGCAGAACTTTCAGACAAATCACTTGAAGGAATGCAGGGCTATCGGGTACTAACTAGTCTTCATTCCAGCCTTGCCAGATCATAATTGTTGAATGTATCGTCGGCCTTGATGAACTGTTGCAGGTGTTCATCGCCATCGCCATCATTCTTGGTGACGGTTTCTACAACTTCGCCAAGGTGCTCATCCGCACCGTCACCGCAATAAACGCATCGGCCAAGAAGAAGAAATTCTCCGGTGACCTCCCGGTGAACAGTGGCGACAGCACTATCTCCGGCGCCGGCGCCGATCCCTCGACGCCGCAGTCGTTCGACGACGCTCGCAGGACCGAGTTCTTTCTCAAGGACCAGATCCCAAAGACCGTGGCCATCGGCGGGTACGTCGCCGTCGCCGCCGTCTCTGTTGACAGTTTGGAAAACTCTGGAATCAGCAAGACCGATCCCTTCTCTGGTTCCCTTTATTTAATAACAGTTTTACACTGTGGTCCTTGTGATACTAAACAATCACACACACACACACCTATAGATACATACATCCAACACTCCCCCTCAAGATGGGCGATAGATATCAATCATCCCCATCTTGCTACATGCAGTTGCACATTCTTTGACTCCTAAACCTTTTGTTAAACAGTCTGCCAATTGGTCACCTGAGGTCACATAACTTAGTTTAAGTGTTCCATTATCCAATCGTTCCTTTATGAAGAACCGATCGATCTCTATATGCTTAGTTCTATCATGTTGAACAGGATTATTAGCAATGTTGATAGCCGATTTATTATCACACCAAATCTTCATGGTGCCTTTTGATATATTCAACTCGGCCAATAAGTTCCTCACCCATAATATGTCACTTAGGCACAATGACATAGCTCGGTACTCTGCTTCTGTTGTTGATCGAGACACAACTGGTTGCTTCTTGCTCCTCCATGAAACTAAATTTCCTCCAACAAATGTACAATAGCCAGAGGTTGATCTTCTGTCATCTGGGCAACTTGCCCAATCCGCATCACAGTACCCTTCTACATTTAGATGACCATTTCTTTTGAACCATAATCCTTTACCAGGATTACTCTTCAAATATCTTAAAATCCGATAAACAGCATCCAAATGACCACTCTTTGGATCATGCATGTATCGGCTCACTACACTTACTGCATAAGTTATGTCAGGCCTTGTATGACACAAATAAATCAAACGTCCCCACCAGTCTTTGATATCTCTCCTTATTTACAGGAGATCCAGATTGAGCACATAACTTATGATTTTGCTCAATGGGTGTAGATGCTGGGCGGCATCCAAGCGTACCTGTCTCATTCAACAGATCCAATGCATACTTCCGTTGTGAAAGAACAATACCTTCTGGAGACCTTGCTATCTCAATGCCCAAGAAGTATCGGAGTTGACCTAAATCCTTGATCTCAAACTCCTTGGCAAGATTCTTCTTTAGTCGGGCTATTTCTAAAGTGTTATTTCCTGTGATAATCATGTCATCCACATAAACTGCAAGTATAGTGACATGATTTCCAGAATGACAATAAAATACGGTGTGATCACCATTACATTGCTTATATCCCATATTACACATTGCTCGCCTGAGCCGATCAAACCATGCTCTTGGTGATTGTTTTAGACCATATAATGATTTCTTTAACTTCAACACTTTCCCCTTAGTTTGATTAGTAGCGAAGCCAGGTGGAATTTCCATGTAAACTTCTTCATGAAGATCTCCATGCAAGAATGCATTCTTAACATCTAACTGGTATAATGGCCAATCAAAATTAGCTGCACAAGAAATTAGTGTCCTCACAGTGCTCATTTTTGCCACCGGTGCAAATGTCTCATCGTAATCAACTCCGTATGTTTGACTATATCCTTTCGCAACCAATCTTGCCTTATACCTTTCTATCTTGCCATTAGGATCTTGCTTCAATGTGTAAACCCATTTGCAGTTAACTACTTTCCTTACCCACGGAAATGGTACGAGATCCCAAGTCTTATTCTTCTCAAGAGCTGCACGCTCCTCAAGCATGGCCTCCTTCCACCTTGGATTCTGTTTAGCTTCCTCTCCAATCTTTTGGGATTGTCACTGATTGCAGTGACACCACAAAAGCACGATAAGAAGAAGACAGGGACTCATATGAAACATAGTTAGCTATATCATTCTCATCATTATTTTCAAAACCATACCTGTTTGGAGGCTTTCCGAAATTACTTCTTACCTCCCTTCTAACAGCAATAGGCAGTTCCATAGAGGCGTCGACATTTTCTCCCCCTGCCTCAAACACTTGATCAGCTTCATCATTAGTAGCTAAAGGTTGTTGCTGCCCTCCTGCTAGTTGCTCTTCGTTGTTGTTGTTTTCATCACCAATATTGGAAGGTTGGGCCTGATTTGTTTCCTTCTCCTTGTGTACACTTGTAATTGTACTTCCCCATGCGATTTTCTTCCGCTACCTTCACATGAATGTTCACTAGCTACCACATGATGAGGGATTAATCCAGTCATAACATCTTTGGATTGTTCATTATCCTGGCTTCCTGTATTTCATTTTCTCCCTCCTCACCAGCCTCTTCCATTCCAGGAGAATCAAGAGCAACAAATAGATCGCTTATATCAGTTCTTTCACCATAGAAGGGGATTGATTCCCTAAAAGTCACGTCCATACTCACAAACATACGGCGCTCAGATGGGCTCCAACATTTATACCCTTTTTGCCCAGGAGAGTAGCCCACGAAGA
>RWGY01000493.1:0-17148 GCA_007726485.1 Eragrostis curvula | reverse complement strand
GGCTACGAGGAAGACGACGGCGGCGCGAGGTGTTCCACCGGCGACGAGGAAGACGGTGGCGCGAGGTGCGAGGTGTTCCGCCGGCGATGAGGAAGACGGCGGCGCGAGGCGCGAGGTTTTCTGCCGGCGATGAGGAAGACGACGGCGCAGCGGCGGCGGCGCGATGTGTTCCGCCGGCGACGAGGAGGACGACGGCGCGCAGCGACGGCGGCGCGAGGGTTCCGCCGGCGACGAGGAAGACGACGGGGCAGCGGCGGTAGCGCGAGGTATTCCGCCGGCGACGAGGAAGATGATGGCGCAGCGACGGCGGCAGCGAAGGCCATGGCGACGAGGCGGCGCGTGCGTGAGGGTCACGACAAAGAGAACCCGGCTGTCAACGCCCCGACGACGACGACAGTGGACGGCGGCCATGGCCGCCCTCAAGCTATGGCGTCTGGAGTTGCAGACTTGCACGACCGCTCGAAAGCATTCCAATGCGTTACAAAGGACCAACCAAACAAAGACCGTAATCACTGATCCCATCTCGGACTCCCGTGTATTCTGATTCCCTTACCGTTTGCGTTACAATTTTCACACCAAACACTTCCATAATGTCTTCCTCTGGATGAGTGCTGCTAGGGCTCCTTATCCTTATCACCTCCTGTATGAAGGCCCTGTGTTAAGAACAAACAGTCAATATAATACATAACTAGGCTTTCTGAGTTCTGACATAAGGATATTGCAAAGAATTGATAGATCTGAGAATGACATAGCAGTACCAGCGCTGCCGAGACAAGGAATGCTGATATCCCCACCAATCCAACAACAAAGTAGAACCAGCCGTCTCTTCTTGATCACTTGGAGTAAGAGGGGATGGCGCAGCGCTGTCTGGGGACGGCATACATGGCTGAGAAGCAGTAGTTTTTGCTCCAAGAGAAAGCCGGAACAATGCATAAAGAACAAAGAGAGAAGCCCATATAAGTAATTCGGCCAGACGCCCGGGCAAATTCCTTCTCAATTCTGTAGGTCCCAAACAAGCCACTGAGAAATCCAACACAGCCGAAGAGCCAAAAGACAGCAAACCATCGTAGGATAGCGATGCGGTGTTCAGTTGGTAAATGGGACTCTATTTGGAACAGAACGGCGAGGCCACTTACCAAGGCCATCCTGAAACGAGCTGTCTCTTCATCCAAATATTGTCTTCCTGCGAAAATTTTGATGACCCAATCAGCCTCTTCATTTTCCATCAAACATGCAACTGACCTCATTCGACACAAACAAAAACAACCAAATTATGATTACATACCTTTCCCTTGAGAACAATCGACAGATTTTGATCAACATCAAGCAGGGGCCTCTTCAGACTTGCTATGTTTGATTCCAAATCGTCAGCGACTTCAGTTCGGAGCTTTAATGCCTGTTTCCGGAGGTTCACAATTGCATCTCTCTCCTGTTTCTTCAGTTCTGCCTCTCGGACAACCAGCGCAGCTTCTTGTTGTCTTAGCTGATTCTCATTCCTTTGCCAAAGTTCCATATCTTCATAACATCCTGCTTGCACTTCTTGTGGAACGCTTCACGCTCACGTTCCTTGGTCAATTTCTGTCCTAAGAAGTTATCTTTCAGCTCCTGCAATTCATCCATGTTTCTTCTTTTCCTCTTCGATCTGCAACCATGCATTGCGTTGCAAGCAATCTCCTTTTCTAACAGCTCTCTGTGCTTATTCATCATGGCTTGTTCGCATTTCAGCATCTCGTTTTGGAGCTGCACCCACGCTTCCTTTGTGTGTTCCAAAATCTGCTTCTGCTCTGACAATTCCTTCGACCTTTCCAGGATTACATCCATATTTCTCTTCTTCTCAACATGGAGTTGTTGGTGTGCACGCTCAAGCTGCTGTCGGAGATCCATCTCTCTCTGTCTGAAGTACAATTCCATGACTTCTGCATTGCTCAATTCCTCTCCGGCCTTCGAATTGTCCACATCCTTCTGATGAGATTGCTGGGACATGTTCAGCGGTACGAGGACAGTGTGCGCACTCGGCTCACCGCTGTATGCTGAAGACGATGAAGCAGGCGCGATGGCTTCTGGCCCTTCAACGTGGTACATCTCCGTGTCGGTGAACAGGGAGAACGCCTTCAGCGCCGTCACGAGGGCGTTGGCGTCCGACGAGACGGCGGCGCTGGAGCTGCCGACTTGGATGTTTCGGCAAGGGAACGGCGACGGATTGGTAGCAGCGCTGGCCAGTGCGGTCTCCGCGGGCACTCTGCTTTTGGACCTGTAGTTGTCGACAGAGGCGGAGATGGACTTGGCGTCGACGTCGACGGCGACGTCCCCGACGCCCTGATGTGGGAGTGGCGCCGCGTTCCCGCCTCCGTCGCCTGCCGACACCGGCGAATCGTGCGCCATGGAGCCCATGGCGTCGATCTGAAGCTGACACACGTCCAAGGCGGAGAAGAGCGCGGGGGTGTCCGGCGACACGGGGGCGCTCGCATTGCTTCTGACGACGTCGTTGGGCGAGGAAACGCGGGTGATGGCGGCAGCGCGCGTACATGCCACGCTTGCCGCGCAGCAGACGCAGGCGGGCCTGTGTCCTGGGTGTTCACCTCGGCCGCCTCGAAGAAGGAATCGGCGTCGAAGGCGACGTTGTCGACGAAGGGTAGCGAGATCGCGTCAGCAGGCGTGACGAGGGCGGCGGAGCTCGGATCCCCACCGGCTGTGTTGCTTGCCCCACCACGAGTGTTGGTGTCCTCGTCGGCGTCGTCTCCGAAGCCCTCCGCGTCGCCGGGGTGCTCGAGCGGCTCCGGAGTGACGCGGCGGAGGCCTGCGCTCTGCTCTCTGGCACAGGATGCAGGATGCAGCGCGGTGGGGAGTTCTCCCCGCTCCCATGTCCTCGTCAGGAGCTGCGTTCACCGCGGCATGAGCACGTCGACGATGAGGGCGCCGGGTCGTGGAAGCGTGGAGCTCGGCGCGAGGAGGGTGGGCGCGCTTGGATCTCCGCCGCCAGACTCGTCAGTGGAAGTCGACGCCGACGAATGGTGGGCGATGGGGCTCGGCGCGACGACGGGGGCCGCGTGGGTCGTGGTGGTGGAGTCGCTTGCTCCGCCGCAGGAGTTGGAGTTGTCGGCGCCGACCAAGACCTCCTCCGCGCCTTGGTGCTCGAGCGGTTCCGGAGCACCGCGGCGGAGGCCCGCGCTCTGCTCTCCACCAGCGCCTAGACCCATCGATGCCGAGGCGGTGGCGGAGTGGCCCACGTCCCCGTCGCCGCCGCCGCAGGATGCAGGAGGACGGAGCGTGCTCCCCACCTCCTCGCCTTCTTCTTCAGCCGCGCCTTTCCCCGCCGCCATGAGCGCGGCAGCGACGGCCGACGAGGGGACGACGAGGGGGTTGTGCCGTGCGGTGCCTTCGCGGCTTCGCTTTGCTTGGGGAGGGGGAGCACGAACGGTCGGATGCGGGGTGCGCCGTGTGTGGGGCGCTTCGGATGAGCGACACCTGGGCTTCGTTTTCAAAAGCTTTTGTCGCGTTCTGGCGCGGGGAGGAGAGGTGGGCCCCGATCGGTTGGGGTGGGGCCCCCTCCAAATCACTGTGATCTCCGCTGCGCCCGTGCCCTTGGCCCCCGTCAGGTGTTCGACGAAATGCGCCGCGCGGCAGGGCGCGTTGCCGGCTCGCCGCCGCCAGCGCACCATGAATGCACAGCTCCCTAGTCCCGGAATCCAGTCAGACATGCAGCACTGCGCACTACGGCGGAGCGAGGGCGTCGAACGCGGACACCGCCGTGCTCGTTGATCGTTGCCTAAGCTGCCAAGCATGATGGCCACTGCGCGCGCCGGCCTGGCGCGGATGCCCATCGCGCGCACCGCCTTGTACGTACACAGGCGTCCGAACATGAGACGTGGCGGCCTGCACCAAGTTAGCGTGACCGCCGTGTGCTCACCATGTCTGGCCGTCATGCAGCCGTCTTCCTGGAATTGGATGCAGGGCAACAAGATCGATCAACAACAAGCTGTTCATCTGTGTCTGACCGCACAAGATGATTATCAGCAGTCTGGTCTTCACCATGTCTGAATGCACATGATTACACTACACCATTTTCTTAAATAAAATATGTGTTAGCTTGGATACTGTAAAACCGAATGAAAAGCGCATAATTATAAAATATTAAGAGCAACATGTCAGGAGATGCCTCGTTATTTTGAGGAATGGTAACAGGTATGTAGGCACACAATAATTTATCAGTAACTGCGCTATGCAATATCAGTTGACATATCAGTCTCCACTGCCTTGTTCTCAATTCAAAGCTGATCCTGCAACTAACAGTAGTATATACATATAATGTACTAGTCAGACACAAGTAATATAATGCATGGTATCAAATCTTGTTCAGTCAATGCTAACAGAGTAATTGACAGGAAACAAATGGCAGAAAAAGTACATTTGAATAATTATTTCTGCATAAATGCTTCCGCCACAAATATACTTCTGACATAGAGCACACAAAACTTCTCACATCTCCCTTCCCTTATGAAACATGCAACAATGCGGTGGTTCTTGTACTAGCCAACGTGTTCTATTCGTCTCGACCTTCACAAATGGCCATGCTGATCAAAGTGTTCGCGAGAGCTCCGTTGATGGTGACGGCCGCCGCACTGACATCGTCCGCGTGTTTGCCCGCGACGTTGGGTAGTGGGGTTCTCCGGCTACACCAGCCATCTCGACCTCGATAGGTGGGTACGAATCGTTCCTGGTGGTGAAGCCCGAGTCGACAGAGACCGGCCGACGCTACAAATTCTCGCTGAGGTCAAGGCGCCGAGCGACGTCGCGGCCGAGTTTCTGAGCAGTCTCGTGCCTCTGCACACAACGCACTCGGCGTACTTCTTGGGGACTCAGGTCAGCTGCACGAACGGCCGCGTCGTAGCATGGGACAGGCGTCCTCGGGCGTCGTCATCGCGGTCCTCGACAGCGATGGTGAACCCCACGCAGGCGGTCGTTCCAGGACGACTGCATGCATGAGCGCCCCGCGCAAGTGGCGCGCGGAGAGCGCAACTTCTGGGCGGCCGCGTGCCGTGCAACAAGAAGATCGTCGGCGGCTGAACGATCTTCCGCGCGCTCGAGGACGGCCACGGTACGCACGCCGCGGGCACGGCCGCCGAGGAACTTTATCGCCGGCGCCAACGTGCTCGGGGGCAGCGGGAACGGCACCGACGCGGGCATGGCGCCGCGGCGCGCCACCTCGCTGGCAGGGACACGCGCGATATCGATCGCCGGGAGGCAGCTCCAGGCCGTTCTACAACGACCAGATCGCCATCGGCAACAACGCGCCATGGGTCGTCACTGTCGGCGCCAGCAAAAAAGGACCGTCGTATGCACGCCGTCCTTAACCTCGGCAATGGTGAGACATTTGTAAGTGAATCGGCCTATCAGCCCAACGCCCTGCCACCCACACCATTGGTGACCCCTATCGAGCGCAGCATCGAAGATGACTGCAAACCTGGCTTGCCGGGCCACGCCGGCGCCGGCAAGACTGCCGTGACCGAAGATGTCTGTCTGGACAGGGTCCAAACTGGTATGCTTGCCAAGAACGCCGGCGGCGTAGTCCGTAAGCATGCTAGTACTAACTGTCGACAAGGCCGATGGCAAGTCGTACGTGTCATACGGCGGCTGAGATCGCCTTCCATGGCACATCGTTAATAGTGGCGGCGTCAACTAAAAGAAACATAGCCAACATGTACAACAAAAAAACATGGACGGCTCATAACATTAGACGAATGATGCAGCGTGTATGACCCATCAACGGAAGTAATTAGGCCTGATCTGAAAACATAAATAAAGAGATTTATAGATCCCTAACATAACCACAGGTCAGCGACATACATCTAGTGTCCATCCTACATACTGAACTTTGCAAGAACCTAACCGAGTTTGTAATTTTACTCAAGTCACTTCACGCTAATTGTAATACGCCGGCGCGGATCAGAGGACATGACCCCGACGATTCCCATGCGGAAATCCTCATGTCCATGGTAACCCGGCCACCGATCTCACGGCGTTAGTTTCTTCTCATATTGTGCCACCACCTCCATCTTGCGTAGCCGCGGTCCTCCGGCTCGTACTCCTCGGCGTACCCGCGCCTCTTGTCCAGCTCATCCCCTCGTCCATGTCCCGGATGTAGTGTCTGAAGAAGGCTTCGTTGGCCGCCATACACCTGCGCAACGCGGCCGTCGCCTCCACGCATGCCTCTTTCTCCGCGTTCTTCGCGGCCTCCTCCTCGTCGCCGTCGCTTGCCGCTCGCGCACGGTCCTCACCGCGGTAGCGAATTCCTTGTAGCACCCGCCGGACTCCATGAATTTATGGTGTAAACATGGTCAATCGCGCTGAAGGCTGCGTCCCCCATCGCTTCCCCGATTGCGTCCCCCATCGCTTCCCCGATTGCGTCCCCCATTGCGTTCCCCATGGCGTCACGGGCGTTCTTGATTGGGTCGCGCGCTGTGGATTAGGATTGGCAAGGAAAGACTATATATATGGCGGGCGAGTCATCACGGTGGCGAGCCCAGGAGAGAACCTTGCCTTGTGCGACAAGCCGCCAAAACACACGTACGTGCATCCATAGATTTTATCTCCAAATGTCGACATCTGCGCTGCTTTTTTTTTTTGGAAAGATCCCATCTGCGCTGCAGTACATCACAAAGAGATACTTCTACAGCAAGATAAAATGAAGGAGTAGAAGCTCAAATAGGCATACGGTTGACAGTTTGGGTAATATAGGGGCTGCCCTTTCCTCTGTTTTACTTCCTATCGGTGCTACATATACTGTTGATCCGGTGGACTGGACGGGAGGATCCAGCAGCCGTACGGCCAGGACATGGCCCTGTCGGTCGTGTCGTTCCCGCGCGTGCGGTGGCTTCACCGTGGCGTCGTACTCGTGGACGGGACCTCGCCGAGCTGCTCGTCAGCACCGGACCGGGACGGCGCTCGCTGCGGACGCCCGGCCCAGCCACGTACGACCGCTCCTCCGTCTTCCGTCCCCGCGTGTGCGTCTTGCAACGTAGTTGCTCGCTCGACTAGGTGTTCACGCTCTGGAACGCGAGCGCC
This sequence comes from Eragrostis curvula, assembly GCA_007726485.1. Taxonomy (NCBI): domain Eukaryota; kingdom Viridiplantae; phylum Streptophyta; class Magnoliopsida; order Poales; family Poaceae; genus Eragrostis; species Eragrostis curvula. Next base: position 10,086 of record RWGY01000493.1, on the reverse strand, counting down.
TCAGATCAAAAACGTCCGCACGCATCATCACGACGGCAGCTTGGTCGACCGCCCGTACTACGTCGAGGGCGTCCGACGTCGCGCGCCTGCACGAAGCGGCGAGCCGGGAGGGAGGCCAGCGCGCGTTCTCGGCCTACCTGTGGAAGACGCTCGCGCGCGTCGTGGGCAGGACCGACGAGCCCTGCGGGATGGGCTCCGCGCCACGGTGCGCAACTACGGGTGGCAACTTCACTACCTTCGCCGCGCGCTCCCCGGGAGGCAACGAGGCGAGCGTGGAGGAGGTCCTGACGACAAGAAAGTTTTATGGGCGCATCCAGCTTCTTGACATGCCATGTACGTTGTCTGACAGACACTACGGGAAACCCGGCCTATGCGAGTGCCAGATGGTTGTGCCGAGTGCATTCCATCGGGAACTCGGCAAACTACCTGTTTTGCCGAGTGCCAGGGCTAGGGCACTCGGCAAAGAGCTTGGCACACGGCACATCAGCAGTTGCCGAGTGCCAGACAGCCCGGGAACTCGGCAAACAAAAAAAAACGCTCGGCAAACTTTTTAGCCCTCGGCAAACACTCCCACGTGACACGCACGAGCGGGAAGTGGGGACGGGGCCGTCACCGTCAAAGTTTGCCGAGTGCCACGCGTCAGGCACTCGGCAAACTTAGGAGGTTGCCGAGTGCCACACGGAGGCACTCGGCAAACTATCTATTTTGCCGAGTGCTATGATGTGGCACTCGGCAAAATATTTTTTTTTTGTTTGTTTTTGTCTCTTTTTTTTTTTTTGACATCAATATACGTATGCATGTTACTCCATGTCCAAATTTGGTAATTTTCTCTATTCATTGTTATATTTAAGTGAATATTGCGTTAAAGTATTTTTTTGGAGAAAATTCAAATTGAACTACACGTGACTCAAATAATGAAATATAGTGACTCAAAAACTTATATTCATGTTTCAGAGTTCAATTTGCGGCCATAAACGTGAAATGGACGGAAAAATCACAAATCTTGTACATGAAATATAAGGGCGAACATTTGGTGAAATAGTTTTTTATTTTTATTTAATTCAAACAAAGTCTAAAAAATACCGAGACTCGTTGTGGTATCATTAAATCATATGTGGAGGCCATGGTAAATCATAGAAAAAGTTTCGCTAAAGTTGTGACGTACGTTGTTTAGAAACAGGAGCTTCCTCGAAGATCATCCATAAACATATGAAGTGGTCGTTTGGATTTCGAACCAAACGACAGTCATAATTTGATTTCAACTTAAACATATTTTTTAGAGGTAAAGGATCATATGAAATGTATCATGGCCAAATTTGGTATTTTTTTGAGTTTATTTCGAATTTCTAATTTTTTTTTAAAGTTTCTCTGCTGAAATTTTTTGCCGAGTGCCGGGCCCACGGCACTCGGCAAACAGGTTTTTGCCGATGGTTTTTTCTTTGCCGAGTGCTTCTGGATCTAGCACTCGGCAAAGAATTTGGGTAGGACTTAGGCGCGGGCCGAAATTTTCTTTCTCCCTCGCTCCCTTATCTTCTTCCTCAGTGCGCCGCCGCCTTCCACCACTCCGCGCCGCCCGCTCGCCGCTCGCCGCCCTCCACCACCAGCCCCGCTCGCCGCGCCGCCCTCCACCACCCGGCCGCGCCGCGCCGTCTCCACCGCCCGCCACCGCGCGCCGCGCCGCCCTCCACCACCCGCCCGCGCCGCGCCGCCGTCCACCACCACTCGGCCGCGCCGCGCCGCCCTCCACCACCGCGCCGCCCTCCACAACCCGGCGTCGACCCGGCACCTCCTCCGCCTCCTCCCCCGCTCGCCGCGCGCGTCGACCGCCCCCGGCCCCCTCCTCCGCCACCGGATCCCGGCAGCCGTCCACCACCCGGCCGGGTCGCCCCCGACGCCGGCGACCCCGCCCGACCCCCGACGCCGGCGGCCTCCTCCACCCGGGCGCCGGCGACGCGTCCCTCCCTCCGTCCTCCCCGCTCCGGCACACGACTCCGGCCCCCGCCTCCCCCGGTCTGAACCCCGGCGACGGCGCTCCACCACCCGGCCGCCGGCGACCCCGCCCCGACCTCCGTCCTCCACAGCTGCCCCGGCCCTCCCTCCTCCACAGCAGCTGCCCCGGCCCTCCCTCATCCACAGCAGCAGCTGCCCCGGCCCTCCCTCCTCCACAGGCTGCTCCCCGGCCGTGAGGTAGAAGGTGAGCTTCTTCTTCCCTTTTTTTTTTTCTTTTTCTGTTATTGTTAAATGAATTGAAATGTGTCTCTGGAAAACTTTATAAATGATTGAAACAACAATAATGAAAAAGTATTTGTGAAATGCTAGTTCTGAAATTGATGTTAGATGAATTTAAATTGAAATGCTTGGTTTGAAAGTGATGTTAGATGAATTTAAATTTAAATGCAAATGCAAATTGAAATACAAATACAAATGCGTAGTTATTTGATTGAATTAGAAATCTAATTCCAATATGTTATGAGGTTGTTGCAAATTGAAATTTTTGTTAATTTGAATTGCTCTATATGGCTATATGGAAAAAATTATGGTGTATGCATGATAACCAATATGTTCACGATGTCCCGCAAAGTGAATTGCTTTATCATGATGGATTTCACCAAGTGTTCATGGTGAATGTTTTTTCATCAATTGGATGTGGTATCCGGCCATCGTGCCGTCGATTTGTTGGATGTGGTATCCGGCCATCGTGCCGTCGATTTGTTGGATTGTGCTTGCCGGCCATCGCGCCGTTGTTTTCTTGCAGGTTTTGGGAACCTCCCCGTACAGGGGAGGTGCTGCCGAAATTTTGAATTGACGGTGTTATGTTTGATTTTTTGCAGGATTGGAGAGGCTTTAGTTTCCACCGTCTTCCACTCATCACTTTGCGGGACAGCAAGGTGAGATATCAATGATCCCCCCTCTCGTTTTTCCATTTCAGTTGTAGGTAACGCGTAACCTAGTCAAGTGTCTCCCGTTCGAAATAGATACAGTTGGAGATATGCCCGTGGGTTGCATATCTATGGACCGTATCTATTTCGAATTGTCCACGTTCTTGGACAGCCCGAGGATGCGTAGATGAGGCTAGTTTCCATTGTCTATTCCGGTTTTGAGACAGAGTTTCGGTGGCGCCTCCCTGTTGTTCTCCGGATACACAATCTCCCTCCCAGGACGTGTATTTGGAGAACAGCGGGGAGGTGCTGCCAAAATTCCGTCTCGGACCGGAGTAGACTTTGGAAACTAGCCCCATCTACGCATCGTCGGGTGGGATTAGGACCTATCTTCACCTATTAGACATTGTAGGCATCGTGTAGGTGCCATTAAATTTTAAATTGCTCCCTCATATATATGATAGAAGATGGATGACCGTGCGTGGATGTATACGGGCCGCCCCAAGAAGGGTTCTGAAACAAGGGAATGGGTTGAGAAGACTCTTGGTTTCTTGAAACAAGCATTTGCCAATGTCGACAAAGGTGGAAAGACTTGGTGTCCCTGCAGCCGTTGCGGCAACACAAGAGAGCAGACAGAGGATGAGATGGGTTTGCATCTTGCTAACTATGGATTCAAGCAAGGTTATACCCGGTGGGTGTTCCATGGTGAAGCTCATAGATCGAGGGAAGAGGTCTTAAGACAACGCGTCGGTGATTGTGATGCTGATGGCGGGGTGGAGGACATGTTACAGGACTATCAAGAAGCCCAGTTCTGTGAGCAACCTAGAGAGGAGGAGGAGCCAGAGGAGTCCGCAAAACGCTTCTACGACATGTTTGAAGCGTCGCAGAAACCTCTTCACGGGCATACCAGGGTTTCAAAACTGGATGCCATTGCACGTCTAATGGCCGTGAAGTCCCAGTTTAGCTTGAGTCGGAGCGCCTTTGATGTTATGTTGACAGTTGTTGCAAGCCTGCTTCCGGAAGGTCACATTCTGCCAATGAGCATGTATGAGGCACAGAAACTGCTTAGTGCACTTAAGATGCCATATGAGCAGATACATGAAATCGAGCATGTATGATGACATCCCGCCTACAGAACACGTGCAAGATGAAATCGATTATAGTGATGATGAGGCAAACGATGCAGAAGAGATCGATTTCGATGATTATTTCTGATACATGTATGTCCCGTAGTAATTAATTTAATTTTTGCAATACTATCTTACTTTCTATTACATGTTACTTTCTATTACTATTTTGCATATATTTCGAAATGCTGATGGATTTAATCTTGTTAATTGCAGGTGATTGATCAAAGATGGTGGGCAAGGGTGGTGTGATGAGGACGGTCCAGTCGCTCTACCAAAAAGCGACTGGGAAGCGGAGCGCTGAGGGGTCTGGGAGCGGGAGGAGTCGGATGAAGTCTAGAGGCAGCAGAGGTGGCGGCAGGCGTCGAGGGAGGGGGTCGAGGGCACCGTCCCCCTCTCCTTCCGTGCACGAGTCGGAGGAGGAGGAGGAGGAGGAGGAGGAGGTGCGAGGGCAGGACGCCTCGGAGGAGGAGGTGCGAGGGCAGGACGCCTCGGAGGAGCCGCAGCAGCAGGAGGCCTCAGAGGAGGAGCACGAGGCCTCCGAGGACGGAGACGGGGGGGAGGACGGAGGCGGGGGGGAGGACGACGAGGAGGACGGGGAGGAGGACGGTGCGTCTGGGGACGTGTCGAAGGTGTGGGAGCGCGGTCCCGCACGACTCCCACCGCGACCGATCCCTTTTGAGAGACGCCCGTTGGTTCGACCCAAAGGAAAGAGGTAAATAACTTTAACTGTAAAGTCATTTGCTATGTTTAAAATCTCAATAAAAACTAATCATTGTCTTCATCACTTGGGCAGGGGCTGGGAGACGATCGTTCCGGGCGACCACAAGCGTCTTCCTGCCGGCATCCTCGGCCTTTTGTGCAAGGCGCACTTTCCTGGGATGGTGCCACTTCGAGACGGGGGGGAGGAGCCGGCCTTGACGTGGGCCCACTACAAACGCGTCCCTGACGTCCCAGACGAGGATGGGAGAGACTTTCGCACCGTGGCGGACCGGGTGGTTGGAGAGCTGTGGGTAAGTCTTGTTTGTATTGCATTGGTCAATTCATCTCGTTCATTTGATATTCTTCAAATAATGAAAGTATACATCGCGTGTATGTGCAGGATTTCTTCAGGGTCGAGCCGGAATACCGTGATCGGGCGGTGCGCTGGGCGTACGATGCATGTCCTAAACTCGTTACGGACATGCATCACGAGGCGCGCGTCCAGGCCGTGAGGAGCTACTACGCTAAGTACCTTGGTACGAAGATTGACAAAAAGCAAGCTCGAACCATATGGCCGAGTGAAGAAGAATACGGGAAGGTAATTTGACATTCTCATGTTTTCTATACTTCATTAAGTACGTTTAATTTGATCTACTCATAGTTTCACAATAACTAACATTTAACTTTGGTCAAATGACGTGTAGGTGATTCCGTGGTGGTGCGCCACTCATAAGCCTTGCTGGGACTACTTTGTTGCGAGGTGGTGCGACCCCGAGTGGCAGAAGCAGCACGAAGCTTGCCGGGAGCGGCGTTTGAAGATGCCTGGTCCAGCACACCATCAAGGCAACCGTACCCTTGACGACTACGCGGCTAGCTGGGTAAGTGAATTCATTTCGTTGTTTGTAACGCTTAATTTTCCATGATTTCTAATCATCATTCTGTTTTCTTTGCAGTCGCAGGCGCATCACGGCCGAGAGTGTCCCCCGTTGATGGCTTGGGCATTGGCTCACAAGGGCAAGGCGTCGTCGAGCACGGTCGACTACAACCCGGAGGACGGGCCCGAGGCGTACAGCAACCCCACCGTGCACTCTCGCCTCCAACAGTACACGGAGATGGCTAGGGAGAAGCACGGGCCAGAGTGGAACCCGAGCACCGAGGACCTTGATGGAGAGATCATCATGAGGATTGGTGGAGGTAAGAAGCATGGCCGGTACTGGATTGGAGACAGCACACTGGACACGGCCTCTACTCCCACCCTCTCTGAGATCCGAGCGAGGAGCTCGTCCTCAACCCCGCCCATACGTCCACGGCCGAGTGCTGCACAGCTTCAGTTTGAGCAATCCCAGGTTATTTCTGTTCTACTCGTCGTTTCGTTGAGTTTGACATATGTTTGCTTTGCATTGTAACATTGGGATGACATATTGTAGACCCAGCTCCGGGAGGAGATGGAGGCGAAGCTTCAGGAACAGGAGGAAAGGCACCGGGCAGAGATGCAGCGACAGCAGGCGGAGATGCAGCGGGAGATGCAGGAACGTGATGCAAGGATGCATGCGGAGATGCAGCGGCAAATGCAGATGATGTTTCAGCAGTGGCACAACAATGGGATGGTACCGCCGCCACTACTACCTCTGCCTCCAATCGGCACTCCGAGTCCGACTATTGGCACTCCCGTGAGTATTTCTAAATTCTTGTAGTTTCAATCCTCGTTCTGTCGACACTTCTAACTGAAAATTTGCGTTCATCATGTAATATCTTTTTTCTTGCAGAATATATCCGCTGCATCCAACAATCAGCCGGTTTCCCCTCCAGCTGCTTGTTCACCGTTCCCTCCTTATCCCCCTCCTCCTCCGATGTAGTTTGTAGTTGTATATGTACTTTATTTGCATGAACCAACTAGTTGTCGACGTGTTTGTGAACCATTTCATGAACTTGTGTTTGTGGACGTCAAGTTGAGCTATTTCTATGTGTATTTGGAGACAAATATGTGTTTGTGATGGATTTCAATGTGTTTGTGGTGATTTCAATGTGTTTGAGATGATATATATGTGTATGTGATGATGGTGAGCATGTATATATGATTTGGTGTAATTTTGGTCCAGGTTGCATCGATTTTAGACAATTTATAGTGTTCTGCGACATTTTTTTGCCGAGTGCCTCAGAAGTTTGCCGAGTGCCAAACCTGAGGCACTCGGCAAACATGCCATTTTGTGCCGAGCGCCTGGCCTGGCACTCGGCAAACTTGCAATTGTTTGCCGAGTGCCAGGGTTCCCGGCACTCGGCATATGAAAAAATTTGCCGAGTGTCAGGCAGCCTGGCACTCGGCAAACAAAAAAAATTTGCCGAGTGCCGGGCAGTCTGGCACTCGGCAAATTTTTTTTATGCCGAGTGCCTGACGCCGTGGCACTCGGCAAACTTTTTTGACGCCGTTTTCCCGCCGTCACGTTACTTTTTTTTGCCGAGTGTTTTTCTGGCACTCGGCAAAATCTTTGCCGAGTGCCCGACAAAAAACACTCGGCAAACTCGGCTTTGCCGAGAGCTGGCTGCCGAGTGGAGTTTGCCGAGTGTTACACTCGGCAAACTCTTTGCCGAGTGTAAACAGGGCTTTGCCGAGTGCCTCTGGCACTCGGCAAAGCATGGGCTTCCTGTAGTGGTTTGTCGTTTAGACTATTCCATGTGTTTTCAGAGTCATATTATGTATTTTGGATTGTTACTTCTGCTCACTGTGAATGTTATTCTCAATGTTCAAATGTTTTTTTGGGTTTCAAATGTTGATATTTACATACTATATGCACATGCGAATGCGCCTACAACTATTTTGGCTCTTCATTAAAAATAAACATCACTGTCTTGTTTGGACAATTATCTAGTTGTTTACTTCAGTTAATCAACAACTATCTTAATATGTCTGCTTATGTTTCATTTGTTATGCGCAGAGGCTATGGAATTTCCAAGCTGGAAAGTTTCTGAAGACGTATATAGGCCATGTCAACACAAAGTACTGCATTCCTGCAGCATTTTCAATCACAAATGGCAAATATATTGTCAGTGGCTCGGAGGACAAATGTGTCTACCTGTGGGATATGCAGATAAGAAAGATATTGCAGAAACTGGAAGGTCATACCGATACGGTCATTGCAGTTTCATGCCACCCCAAGGAAAACATGATTGCATCAGGAGCACTTGACAACGATAAGACGGTGAAAGTTTGGGTCCAAAAGGAGGAAGAGTAACAAGCTTCCTGATTGTTCTCTTATCTCTTAATGTCATGTGACCTGACTAATAGTCAGTAAGTTATTTAGCTTCGCAAGAAACTGATATTTGCAGTGGATAAAGTGATGAGAGTGGATTTTGTGAGCACATGGACACCAGCCCTCCCATCATCGAGCGGTCGGCGTGGTTCGACTGGGGAGAGATTCGTGCAAGGAACAAACGGCGTCCGTGCGCGTTACCACTCATTTATTAGCAAGCGGCATGCGTCTATCCATCCACTCGTCCCCAACTACCCCGCTCCAGTCTTCTTCCCAATCCACCGAGGATTCATCAGCGCCTCCATGAGAGCTCGACCAGGCCAGCATCCATGGCGGCCACGAGGCCTCGATTATTGTGTAGAACTGTCGTAACTATCATGCCCCTCCCCTCCCTGACCACGCAGCGCCGTCTCCCCCATAAGCCTGCCCGGCTGCGCAACAACGCGGCGGCCTCTCGTCGGAGCAGCATCACCTCACGCGGAGAGCTCCGCGGCCGCCGCCACCTCGGAGCGGAGCTCCGCGGCAGGATCTCGGCGCCACGCCCGACACGACTCTCCGACGGCGCGCATGGAGGCAGGATGTGCCCTCTGGCCTCCTCGTCTTCCTCGACGCGCTCGCGAGGCCGAGACGACGGCGGCAGCAAGCAATGAGTCTCCGTGCTCGTGCCGGCCACTCGGCGCGTCCGGTACACGCGGTAGCAATGCAATGAGCTGCTAGCAGCAAGCAATCGAACAACTAATTTACTCAATCACCATCAAATCGAACAAGCCGTAACAAAATTGAACAACAAATATGCTCCAGATATGTGGCAAGGTTCTTGCTGAAGGCCAAGCTCGATCAACACAGGTTGCTGGAGACTGAGCCAGCAGCAGGTCGCTTGATAGAGTTCGCAGCAGCTCGCTTGGTCCTGGGGCTCATAAAATCCATAGCTCGTCTGGTGAAGCATGGGAGCTCGATCTCAGAAGCTCGCATGATGAGAGGCCCTTGGGCTCAACCTAGCAACAGCTAGCTCAGTGGATACGGTACTTGCGGCTGCGGGGACACCGGACACGGACCTTGCGGAACTCATGGCGACGGAGAGAGAGAGGAAGACAGGAGAGGAGGAAGAGTGGAAGACAGTGTTGGGAGGGGACGAGCGACGGATAGGTGTGCGGAGTAATTAGTGCACCAGCCCATCACTGCTTTCTTTTCATTATTGCTCTCCGCAACTACTTTGACGCCGTTTATCTCCCATCCGTGTGGGCACATGGCCATGTGTTCACAGACTAATTTCTCTAAAGTGATTCTTCTCTTGGATGTGTAACTGAGTGTTGTCTGGTCAGCAGATTGGCAATGATTCAAGTAAACTTGAGTGTTCTGTAGAGATTATCCGGGGGTAATTGTAAGAAAGACCAGAAAGAATGATGCTTTGACTTCTGTTGTCTTTTTTCAAGTCCCTAATATCTTGATGCGGCATTTTATTGTCATTGAAGCCATTTTGCAACTATCATTTGAAAAGTTCATACTTGTACATGTAGTTTTCGTCATCTGAATACTTTAGCTGAGAAAGTAATGGTTCATTGATTTTTCTTTGAAAATGAGCCATAGGGCAGAAAGGAAAACTTTTTTTGTAGGAGCTAATTGAGTTCATAAGTTGAGGGTTGCATTGAAAACTGTCAAACTTATTCAGAAAGCAAGTATAAAAATGGTCTTTAACGCATCACATTTCGAGAAAACCAGGGAATGCTTTGACTCTGATTATAAAACTATAATCTTTTGTATAGATTTTAACACTTTGCATTTTAAACCGGAAAGCTTGTGCATAGCTCTCTGTCCGAAAAATTATGACAATTAATGATGACATTTGGCCAAAAAAAAAGGAATTCGCCTTAATTGAACAAGATGACAATTTGCAACAAAAAAAAAAACCATCACCTCGTCAATGACAAATTGGGCTCCTGTTTAATGTGGCAAGAGGTATGTGATGAAATTAGTGGTGAAATGTAATTGTCAAGGATTCTATCGAGGAAAACTGTAATATAATTGGTGGCATTCGATTTTTTGTCAATTGAGGATCATAATATATGATTATCACGACAGTGGACCGAGGCCCAATGAAGAAATACCGGGAGTTTTGTGTGCCGTCGCCGT
>RWGY01000492.1:0-57479 GCA_007726485.1 Eragrostis curvula | reverse complement strand
TCAGCTCGATAAAAATTTAAACCGAGTCGAGCCGAGTCGAGTCGAGTTTGCTCCGAGCTGAGCTAGCTTGTGAGCTGCGAGTTTTATTGCCAGCCCTAGCTGCACCGCGTCGGCCCAGCTCATGCCCAAAGCCTTGCCGTATGCCTCGCGCAGTCGCGCCTCATCGCTGCGGCAGCCGGCAGCTGAGCTCGCCGCGCTGCGCCCTGCCGGTTGCCGAGCTCGCTGCGCTGCATTCCGTTGGCCGGGAACCTCAGGGCGCATAACCATGGCGACCCCAAAGCTTGCCACGCCCTGCTCATCACGCCACGCCGTTGACTGAGCTCGCCACCTGCGTCCGTGCCATCGACGTCGCGTCGGGCTTGTGCGGGAGGAGGAGCCGGACGTCGCGCGCCGCCGGGCCGCGGAGCTTGACGAGCCCGCGTGCAGTGCCTGCGGCGACCAGGGCGCGTTGGTGAGTGGTGAAGGCGTTGGCGAGACGGCCAGTCTCGTCATGGAGTGCCGAGCCGGCTAGTGTTCGTTGGGAAGGAAGCGAGATGCCGGGTGGACCTCGCCGCACGCCGTTCTTGCCCCCTAGCCCCCCCGGGGATCTCGCCGACCTCGCCGACCTCGCCTCTCACCGCCCGTCGTCCTTGCTGAGCTCCAGAGCTCGCCATCTACTCCGGCCCCTCCCCGCTTGCTCGCCGTTGCATCTCGCGCGGCTCGAGCTCGCCACGCCTGCCATGGAGACCGGACTTCATGCTATGTCACCCTGCTCCCGTCGACGGGCGGATCTGCTCGAGGCCGCCACGCTCCGCGGCCTGCCAGTGGCCGCCGCTCCAGTCGAAGAGAGAGAAGGTTGGGGAAAATGCAGTTGATGCGCGTGGGAGAGAGAAGGTGGCGGGCCCCATGAGTGGCGACGCGATCGTCGCTCGCAGACGCGACAAGTGCGGTGTCAGACCCGTTTCTCTCTCTCCCACGTCGGATTTTTCCTACCTGGCTTGTCGATTCGACGACGCATTGGGCTTGCTCTTATGTAGCCAGTGTTAAAGATTAGCGATCCCTTTCTGATCTGTCTGGAGAGGGCATATGTAGCACTGCAGCAAGAATTGGCAGAGATGGTAGAACATATATAGGCTGATGGGTGCATGAGATGTGCCTGGCAGTGGAGTGCTGCGTGCCCCCTTCGATCCCTTTTGCTACTCGATCTTCTGCTTGTAGTTTTCTTCTCAGCCTATTCCCTTCAACTCCCATTTTCTGGCTCTCCTCTCATATCTCGATCTTTGCTTCACGAGGATTTTTGGATTCAATGACACGTGGTAAAAGGTTGTGCTACAGCTAATAAGTTTGTGGGGCGTGCTCAACTGCAATGGAGATACAATACAAACAGTAAGTTTAGGCATGATGGGTATATGGTCTTGGCTCTGCGCGATTCAATGCCTTCTATCATCCTTTCACTCGCTCCATTCATTGCTCTATCTGTCCCACACAGAAACCTGCATGTGCGCACGCAAGTTATGCATTGTCTTGCTGCCAAAACATCAGAACAGGAGGCCGATCGATAAGAACTCGTTCTGAGCTTCATGCTGTATGCTAACAACAGCCGCAGCAGTAGGAAGCATGGGCAGCATGTGCATCGATCGATATACTCATTTCGTCGTCTCAGTGCAACAGTCAAGAGTACATGAGCATATCGGAGCATCGTATTTCTCTTGCCCAGCGTGCGCATAGAGAATTGCGCGCGCGCAGGGACCCTTCTGCCGATGCTAGATGCAGAAGTGAAGGCGGCCATCTATCATGAGGAGTTTTATGGTCCCAAATACTAACTGGTATTAGCAAATAATACCAGCTAGTATTTTTAGGGGCAGTTTTGGAAAGAAAGATGTATGCTGACTTTATTTCTTCGATTTGGAGATTGGATCAATCTTGGATCTGGGGCGCACATGATTCACTTAGATTCTTTACTAGTTCTATTCAATTGGACTTTTAGGTTCGACTGCATCAGCTTCGTTAGATAGGTAATAGAATGGAGAATACAATCAGCATTACGAATGCTTCTGTAGATGGAGTATCAACCATGCATCAACCCGGCACGGTTGCCTCATCCAGGCCATAGTCGTGGAGGATTCGGTAGTAGATGCGTCTAGGGACCTCGCCATTAGCAGCATCGGCCATGGCGGCTGTCAATCTTGTCAGACTGCGACTCCATCAATACGGTGGAGTAGTCGATCTCGTCGGGAATCCTACGTTGCCATTCAATCCAGATCAGCGGGCGGGCGTAGAACTAATGAACCCTAACCCCATCAATACCAGATTAATTATTACATGAGACGATGCACAATAAATTAATTTTGCAACTTCTTTTTTGAGAATTAATTAATATTATAACTTCTTGATAAAACAATAATTAATAGTCTGTCATTATTTTTTTTCCAATTTTATCTTTATCATAACAATAGAATTACTAGTCTGCCATGAATACTAGCTAGTACTGGTAGAGAGAGTCAATCGATTTGAACCGTCGGATCGTAATACTAGCTAGTATTCTTCAATAATACTAGTTAGTATGGGGGACCGTAAAAGTCCTCTCTATCAATGGAGAATGTGCAGAAACGGCCTGGGCAGCTGGGCAAGAGAGAGTCGTTGTGCGGTGGCGTAGCCGCAGATCATACCCTCGCCTCTCTGATCGCGCAGCCGCCGTACGTAGGACTTGTACACGGGTGCCTTTCGATTTGACGCAACGTGGCCGGGTGCAGCCCTTTTCGATCGGCCGGATATCCTGAAACTGTCGGCAAATATGTGGTCTTGTTCGATGTCTAGGTCCCATACGTGGCACAACCAGCAAATGTGCCACGAGGCCACCGACCAACGGCTTGGACTTTGGACTTGGAGTACTTGATGCGGTGATGCTACGGTGTAGTACTAGAACGTGTGGCATGGCCGCAGATAAATCTCAGGATCATCATTAGCCACATCTCTTGGAGCGATTAACACCACGGCGCATTCAGCTATGGCCCTGAGACGCTGACGGGGTGTAGTCAGCGTCAGGCCTCGTGAGGAAGATCAGAAACGACACAGGAGGTAGCATCAGTGGCTTCTAGGAACCGTTCGCATTTAACGCGCGATATGCTGTACGTACGTTTACGCTGTCGTGTTGCTTTGCCGCCATAAGCATCATTGCTCGGCCACACCATGATTTCGTTGCGTCCTGCACTGTACATGCCTTGAGGCTGGATTTCACTTTCGATCACCTGTAGATGCGACACCGTGATGATGAACCCCTCCCTGCTCTACTTGCTAAGTTAATGGTGGTTATACTTTGCATTATGTGATGGGCTTCAGGACGTAATAATTAAACTGATCTGCCATCGAGACTCACTGATAAACAATGGTGGTATTGCAGTGTGGAGTCTGGAAATGGGCTACCGGCGACAGTCAGACAATGGTCAATGGGTATGGAATTAAGCACTGAATGAAGAGATATATACTCGCATTGAATGTCTCCTGCACAATGGCATTCTTGGGAGGCCTGCTCGATCACCTGCTTCCATCGATGGCGCCCATCTCCCTCCCTCTGACTCCTCCCTGCCGCATTGTTGTTTTATCTTCTGTCATCTCTGTGAAATGCTTTCTGCCTCCTCAAGGCATGCATAGTTGTCATAGCTTTCACATTCACAAACGCTGCCACACATATACTCGTACTCGGCCCTCGATCGCTAGCTAGCTTTGCAGCGGCAATTGGCATCGCTGCTCCATAGTTAGCTGCCACGCTGCACAACACTGTATCAGCGTCAGCATGTGCACCAGCAATCCAGGCCCCTACACATACTGTATTTGCTTCGTGCGGCCAGTCGTGCAGTTCGCTAGCTGTATCTGCGTGGAGCATGCACACATGCAAATAGTAGCACACGTACATAGCAGACAGACCATTTCCTACGTTTTCCCCCTTTTTTTTTCAATAGTACATTGTTCTGTTGATGCATGATGAGTAATTATCTTTTAACCCATTTAGTCATTCAAAATCAAATCAAAGGAACCACATGAGCTACCATATATATGTTCTTGCCGAGCGTGCACGTGACTTTCTCTCTTAATTTGGAGTATCTACGTTTGCCCATAATCTCCCTTGGTCAATCTGAACTGACTAGTGACCAGTATCTGGTCAGGATGCAACTTCTTGATCAGTCTCATATTGCCATGCATGCTAGGCATTCATCAATTTTTTTTATGCCCCGCCCCAGCCCCTAGCAACTAGTTGCTGCTACAGTCTATCATCTTCCTCCAGTGCAAACAAGGTGCTGCAGTATATCCTAAACTAAACATGTCATTTTTTGTTTGTTTAGCTCAACATTTTTTAGAGAGACGTACGTGCAGTGACCAGTAAGAATTTTCAAGAATAAAAAAATGTGAATAATTAATCATAAGTGACAAGCACATAAAGATTTCTGAATATGTCAAGGTCAAATAAATGTTCAGGCGGAGGAATTAGACGATCAGTAAGAATTCATAATTAATACTTTTAAAAAATGACACTGCATTATCAATGCCATCTACACAACCACTGTCAACTGTCAATTTTAATTTATTCCCACCAAATTATTGTCTAGAAAGCAGAAACAACTCGATCCAACAAACCATACCATGGATACATATGATTCGAGTTGACTTACGACAACAATACATTGTACATATTTTCAAGTCGACAAATGGAACTTATCAAAGTAAATAAACAGTGCTAAGTAAAGAGCTATTTCTTATACATATAGCTGTAACTATGCGTGAGCCTTTCTTAGCAAGGATCCCAGGGCCTTGAAGCTCTTGAAGTCATTCACCTGATCAACCAAGTGTACAGCCTTGAATTAGACTTTAAAAAAGACATATTTAGTAAAAAAGTTTCTAACTTTCTATGTCAACCTTTCAAACAATAGTTTTCAACCAAAAGTAAATGAAATTACGGTGATAGCGAATCCCAAAATAAAACTTGGTTTGTTAATCTGAAACAAACGGCCATTACAAAGTACACAGAACTTGCACTTTTGGAACCTACAATTCACTTTATTACCACAATTACTAGAAAAATAAAGGTGTGAAGTTTAATAGAAAGTAGAAAACGTCATGAACCTAATGTTCCAAATTTGGTGGGACAATTAATAAATTAGTTACAGACAACAACCATTATAATACCTTTACAATAAATGAATCCTCTACTCAATGATAAATAGACTTCAGAGGACACTAATATACCTGTGTATGTTATATATACCAAATTAAGTATTGGAACACAAAAGCAACCGATGGCTTTCCAAGTAATGCAAAAAAGCCAAAAGAAGATCAAATTATTTTTTCTATTCGTTAAATTTTCTAACAATTCTTTTATCTATTTCATAGACTTCTTCATATTTACTTTTAACAATGTTCAAGTATTGCAATACATACCCACCAATGTCTTGTGCACTAATAACATAGAAACGCCAAAAATCACATCAAATTTCTAATGTTAATTTGTAACATTTTCTAACAATTCAGATATGATACTTTTCCTACATGCTCATGTGACAAGAAATCTCATTTAGCATAGATAATCAGATTTCAAACATACATGGTATACTCAGAATGCAAACTTCAATTCGTATATGGATATATGTGCCTTGAACATAGATCACTTCCCAGCAGGAAATTAAATACATGTCTTCGAACCGTGGTGCGCATGATTTGTAACTGTATGATTACAACTAATCGTGAAATCTGTAATAGATTTTAAGGCAGTTTCAATTATGAAATAATTACAATCGTGAAAATCTTTGTTAAAGAAGCTTGTATTATGTAACATGGAAAGATTTGAATATACCTTTTTTTATCAAAATTAAAATGCAGACTGAAGTCAAGATTTGTTCATGGTTTTATGTCTCAGTGTCCTCAGTATGTAATGCTAGGAGCCAACCACTGAATTTGTGCTAGAGAACAGCTATTCAAACTTTATACAGCAACCAATATACCTCTGCTCTAAATTCTTATTATTTATATACTTTATTTGTTTCAGCATGCATGTTTACATTCTAGATTTTTTGGAATACAACATCCTTTTTGTCCATAAAATCACTCGACAAAGCATCCTTACTCTTGAAGAGTTGGACATTATACATTGTAGTCTCTAATTTCTGAACAATTGAGCTTTTTTTCCTAATGTATAAGAAATGTATGGATTATCATGTGAAATATGCTAGCAATGCACGAGGAGGTGGCCCAACAATAACAGAAATCTAGCTGGAACAAACATGGTACATATTCGATCATGCCGCAGCACAGAAACAGTAACAAGTTCACACTGGTGCATACTGGATATACTGCTCTAAATCATGCACGGAGTATTAGCGAATCAACCTAACTTGAATTTTCAGTTCAAAAAAAAAAACCTAACTTGAATTTTACTTCACTTGTCTGGTAACAGAGTGAAGCAGCATGCATATCATCAGTAACAAACTCCACTACCACCAAATTTATTAACAGAACAAGAACAGTCAATTCATATATCGAAGAAGACGCTGTAGAAAACCTACATGCACGTACGGAGCCCAGAGCCGTACCTGCCAAAGATGAGACAGCAGTCCCCGGCCTACTGCGCGACGGTGGACCGGTCGTCCCCGCCGGCGGTGCCAGCAGACTTCATGAACGGCCCGTTGGCGATCGACCCGAGGCCACCGTGCTCGGAGGTAAGGCCCGACGAGTACCCGAAGCTGTACCCAACACCGCCGCCACCACCGTTCATGCCGAACCTCGCCGTTGAGGTCTCTCCGTCGTAGCCCTTGGCCAGCATCTGTTGAATGGCGAACGCGTCGTGCTGCATGAACCCGCCGGCCCCACCGATCGCCGCGGCGGCGGCGGTGGAGTGGCCGATGTTGACGAAGTTCTGCGAGCAGTTGGGCACGACTGGGTTGCCGACGAAGTCCGCCATCGCCGCCGCCGGCCCACCGTTGGATCCCACGGCCGCAGAAGCCACCGCCGCCGCCTCAGCCGCCACCTGCAGGGAAACCAGATGCGTACTCATCAGAACCTAGCTAGCACATGTGTAAACGACTAAACGTACACGTACTGTTGCTGGCATCATGCGTGTTATTTGTACACATATTGTTGGTTTACTATGTACTACTGAGATTAGATGCGATGGGTGTACGTGATGGCTGCGTATAATATAATACACCAATTAACCTGCAGGACCTGGTATTTGGAGAGGCTGTTGTAGGCGCGCGCGAGCTCCTGGTGCGCGAGGCGGAGGCGGTGCTGGAGGACGGAGATGACGCCGACGCAGCCGTAGACGGGGTCGCGGAGGCGCATGTCGGCCTCGTAGGCGAGCGAGTTCACGGCGTCCTCGCGCTGGCACGGGTGCAGCTCGTTCAGGATCTTGGTCACGTTGCTGGCGCCGAACACGCGGTGCACGTGCACGAACTTCTGCGGGTTGTCCGGCGGGAAGTAGGGCGCGAACACGCAGTCCGGCTGGCACTTGCGACGAAGGAACTTGCACGCCGCGCACGGCGAACCCGCGCCGCCGCCTACGCCGCCGCCGCCGCCGGAGATCGAGCTGGCCGTCGGCGACGACTCCATGGTGATCACGGAGCCCGTGGCGGCCGGCACCGAAGACGCCGACGAGGTGGCCATCTGTCGATCTGCTCTTTCTGCTGGATCAAGATTCAGGCCAGGTAATTAGTGACCCCGGGTTTCATTTCATCCTCTTATGGATAGTGTGTGAAATTAAGGAAACATCAGGAAATGAGAAGAAATGTAAGGAATTATAAAATCTGCTGAATCACTGGGAGGCTACAGATCGAAATGGCTCGGAACCATCACAGGAACTGCCCGGCGATTCTCCAATCATCATTCTCTCGAAAAAAGAAAAAAATGAAACAGAAACAAAGAGAACTAAGCACTTTCTGAAGCAGAAAACATGAGTTGAAAAGATTGCGGAACTAATAATGAAGAACCGGGCGAGAAACCAGACGGGAAGAAGAGAAACCGGAAGAACAGAAGGGGAAAGCTAGCGGCCGGATCCGACGCCGGCGCACGGCGAGGGCCAAACAAAATTCACTTTTCCGGTCCCTTACCGTGCGGCGAGTGAGACGAAGTGTTCTTCCGCGCGGCTGCTCCGTTTCAGCCTCCCCCTTCCGGTATATCCTCGCGTTCCTCTCCTACTTCCACTTCACTTCTCAACAGCTTCCTCCTCTTTTCTAGCTGCGGAGCCCGTGTGTTATTTTTCCTCGTCTCCTCCCCTGACTGATTAGTCGGGTGTTTGTTTTAGAGAGAGAATGGATACGAAAACGACTGCCCCCGTGAGGGTGGGTTTAAGTGTGGAGAAAGGGGAGAGGAAGAATGTGTGTAGGTGGGTGTAATCTTTTTTTTTTTTGGTTGCGAATGTACGTTTTTTTAATTTGCGAGGGTGGTTGCGAATGTACGTGGGTGTAACTTCGTTTACTGTAGTGGTCTTTTTAAACCAAATATTCCTGAAATATTTAAGCTGCAAGTTCGTCCAAGCTGGCTTGCTGCAAATATCACTTCCCGACGGAATCTTCATTCTTTGTACAAAAAGGATGAAACAGGTTTAAATTTAAATTTAATTGTTTATTTCCACAGAAGTATTCTGCGAACAGTGAGTAAAGCTCTTTTTTGGAGGTCTTTTTATTAGATTTCATGCACAACAGCCGACTTGGCCAACATGTCTTGCAGACACTAGGAGGTGTGGAACTCATATGTCATTCTCACTCTCCTCTCTCTCTTTCTCTCTCCTCTCTTCACGCTTATTGGATCTAAGTGGTCACCTAAGTCCTCAATGTCACCTCTTACCCACCCGACATGCCTCCGTGGCTCCGCAAGCACTTTCAGTTGTCCTCCTTGGCAAAAGAAGACAACAATATGAACTTTGATAGATTTAGGAATTCAATCCTAACCTTCACTCGTGCTTCCACTCACCCTTGGACCTTAGTTATGACAATGTGTTAGCTTAGCGTCGGTGCCCACAATTATGTGCCTATTGAAGCAGGAGAAGTGTAGCCCACTCGGATGAATAAAAACACACATGAACCCAAGCCAGTCAGTATGAACAGGTTTATATGCTTCGCATGGTCCCTTGACACAAGCAACAAAAACCACTTAGCACCCACCACAATCCAACAAATCACTTTAATTAATTATGAGAAAAAACTATTTGGGCACAATAGAAATGTTTGCTCTTTTTTATTTCATAATATGAGAGACGTAATTGCAAAAGAATTATGTGGGTTAATACAAACTTCTTATATGTGCCAAATAAATATTGATATATGCGTAACAACATCATCGAGTATGAAATCTTACATCTTGCACGGCCAACATATAATGTAAAGGAAATATCAACCAGAGTCATGAAGTACCTTTTTATATCGAGCTACATATTAAGGTATTACATCCTTGGTCGAGATTTGTTTTGCATTTTACGATTAGATGAAACTAGAGGAAACAAGCAAGTTCAACTAGCTTCTTCCTTTAATTTATAAACTCAAATTTATTTAATTTGCATATCATATAAAAAAATCGTATAAAGTTAATACTTCAAATGCAAAATTTGCAACCTAAAACTCTTCAAACTTTACCCCTATAGACAAGGGATGAATAGATTAAATGATCTCTACTTTATCTAAAATCAACAATTTATGCTTAATTATATGGCATAGATTCATTAATGCAACATGGCCCGGTTGGGATTTCTTGCCATTATGGAACAAAACAGAGGCATGCTAATTAGTTATTCATAGGAAACGTGATGCTGAAAAATAATGCGAACACTATTTGTCAGTTATTGATGAATATAGAAGTTCGATGTGTAGGATATATGCTATGCATGAGACATTTGTTTCCTATTTTGCCAATTTTAGAGATAGTTTTATTAATGTGAAGGAGTTTTCTTGTATCGTTTGAGGTGTCATGAAGTAACATAATATTGCATTATACAAAGTTTAGCGACCATACGTGTTATCCATGGCTCCCTCTTTCTAGAGCCAACACATAAAACGTTCATATTATTCTGTGAGTGAGAGACAATGCATCCATATAGCTCGAACCAATCATTGGATCTCGCATAAATGGCACGGTCCAAGCGACAAGCCCCCTCAAATGAATTTCCTCTCCCAACTCAAACAGTCCCCCGTTGCACGGCTCTGACGCGTGACGAGCTTGCCATCGATCGCAGGACGTGCGTCAGGCTGCTGCAGGAACTGCCACGCTTCTCAACTCGGCAATAAAAGTGGCCCCTAATTTTTCACATGGTGACTGGGGGAGCATTTTCAGAATTCAGGTGGTACCGGGTCGGCCGGACGGATTTTGACGCTCGTCTCTCGCAATTCACTCGCCTCTCTGCACCTGCTGCTGCAGCTATGCTCCCAAATTCAATTCGCTGCTCGCGTTGCATGCATGCACGGCTCAATTCCCGGACATCTTGTACGCTGCGGAACATTGAATTTGTCGGTCAGGCACACACACGGCGGTCCTCCCCGTCCGTCCAACGCCGGCCCGCAAGATCGTGGCGTCATCGCGTCGTGCGCGCATGATTGCTTGTCATGCGCCCGCCCGCCCGTGCCCCGGTTGCATGCGTTGCTTTTGCCTTTCAAATGTCAGTTACCGTGGTCCACGCTCCACCACCGATAAGCTAGCGTCAATCTTGACCGGTAGTTACAGTAGTGGTTGCTCAGTTATGGCTGTGGAGATCAGGATACCTAGCAGCCTACCTTAGTTTTCACATTTATACTATGTAGGTGCAATATATACAATATAGTCCACATTTTTTTTCTCATGTGGTTCTAATAAGTCAAAAAATTTACTGTTGGATGGCTAAAGATTCATGCTCGAGCCAGTGACTTCGCCGAATTTTTCGGCGCGTATGACGCGTTGTAACGTGCTCGGTTTCGGTGTTTAACATGTTAGATTGGTGCCCTGTATTTTGGGACTTATCATCTAGAAGTCGATTCATTTTTTCCCTATCAAATACATCGTCAGAGGCTTGAATTTGATGCTCCAGCCAATGTCTTAATAGAGAAGAAGCTTTTTCCTGCGAAGATCAAGCTGAACGCAGAGTTATAAAGGTTTTCCTGATGTACCAGTATCTGTGTCGTTTTCCAAGTAGTCCTTTCTTATTTAATCAAAGAAAGGGCTTAAAAATCCAGAACTGCTAACAAACCAAAAGGTCACAGTTGGCGGTCGGGATCCTCTGAATTAGAGATCAAAATTCAGAGAACGTACTGTAGCTGGCATTAGCTCTATGTTCAGCTATCCGATCAAGGGCCAACGGGCAAGATTAATCACCACAATATTCACTGTACAGTAAAAAACTGGACCAACTACTGTTGCTACAGGATCCGCTACAATATTAATGCAGGGACTTGTTCACACTCTCACAAATCACTGTAGCACAAGCTACATCTCTCTGATTTTTTTGCTTCACGGCAGAGGACCCGAACCCCACAGTTGGTTTCTCAACCAATTGTGACGAGACACCGGGTTAATTAAAATGGAGGGTCAAATTTTGTTGCCATGTGTGGCGCATTGGGAGGAATGAGAAGATCCTTAATGCTAAGATGCTAGAGCTGGAATATAAGTGCCCCATGACGGAGACAGGAAAGAAGAAGAGCGACATTTGGCAAAAGAATAGCCTGACGTCAAACAAGAAGGCTCGAAGCTAGCATGATGAACGTCGCACCAGAGGGGGCATAATGATATATTGATGGAGAGATTTTGGAGAGGTGTTAACGAATACTTTAAAAGATGTTGATATATTAAGACGGGTTTGTTCAAACGAATTCCAGTTGATTTGCACTAATCATTGGAGCAATATACTACTTCCGTTTCACATTATATGTCATTTTAGAGTTCAAAAACTTTCTATCTCTCTCTTCCTTCATTCTTCCTCATTTTCAGTGCTCTTTCGAAATTTTCACCTACACTTAATTCTCATGTACAAGTTATAATATGGAACAAAGAGATTACATATGTTGGTGCTAAGGATAAAACAAGGGAGGGAGAAACAAGTTAGGGCTAGTGTTAAGGAATACAACCACGGTGCCAACATATGGCATCACTGCTAAAGTTTACACCTGGTGCCAACAGATGGTTTCACTCCTAAAGAGTGCTAAGGGTAAGGTTTTTTTTTCTTGGGATGCTAAGGGTAAGTAGCAGCTGCTCTTGATAGAGGCGATGCCCCTAGCACCCAATTTTATGAGAGCATCTCCAAGAGAGCCCATAAACCTCCCTTAAATTTAGTTTTTGAGATTTTAGGCAAAAGACTATCTCCAACAGGACTCCAAAACAACCCTAACTTTTTCATAGCCTCTAAACTCCCCTCATTTGTAGCTACAAATAGGGGAAGAATTGGGGGCCTCATTCCTTCTTTTTCCACTACAATTAATTTTTTGTGGCCATAAATGCTGATGTGGCACAATCAAATTTGTTTTGATCCACATAATAAGCTCATAGGGAGGACAAATTGCCCCTCATAATTTTTTAATTGCTTCTAAAAATAAGTTTATGAGACCAATTTTATGGGGTTCTTTTAAAGATGCTCTGAGTAACTGATGTACATGCTCAGCTTCAACTCGAATAGCGTTGGATATCCATAAAAAACTAGAGATACCAAACATACAACACTCGTTCGACGAGTTAATTGATGAGCGACTTGATCGATCGTGCCGGTTGATCTCATCAACACTTGCCAGCCACGTGCGAGGGAAATTAAGAGCGCGATCTTGTACTGTTACCAGGTAGATAACCTGTATGGCGGACCGGCGGCACGCAGCGTCACCCACCCGACGGTGGCCCGCCCGGATCCATCAGCGTGGTCCTCTCGTCTTCTCCGGGGATGCCGGCCGGCCGGCGGATCCATCGATTGACCCTCCGACGGGAGGCGTTTTTCTGCGCAGGGGCGTACGCTACGTGCAGTTGTTGGCCCGGCCGGCGTACGTAGCAGAAAAAGAATGCCAGAGCAATAAATCGCCGCCGCGCCCAGAGAGTCCATGCGCCGTCCTCCTCCGGTGATTAATCCGCCCGGGACAAGGCGGCGGGAGCGAGCGAGATTCACGGGGCAGGTGGTCGTTTACAATGGCATGCGTGGAAGATCGATCATGAAGGCTGCAGGCAAAGCATGGCCGGCCGGAGCTCGGGACCAACACGAGCAGCAGCTAGCAGCGGTTTAAGGGCGTGCTCGGTTGTTCGAAGACAGATTCTATCCCCAGACTTCTCTGGCAGGAGCTTGATCGTGCTGTGGCCCGTGCTTGTTTCATTTTTTCTCTTGGATCTCTTAAATTCACTTTGTCTTGACTGTTGCTTTGTTTACCAACCGTGGCCCAGGCAGCGTCTATACACCTCTTAATTTCAGATGAAACAATCAAAGAGAAACTATACCCGTAAGTGTACGTAACGTAGGTCTTGACACACGGCTAGATCCAGCTCGTGCTGATCCATCTTGGTGGGAAGACGCCATTGAAAAGTAGGATCTTGGTTCTCAGTGAGTCAGTGCAACTAAACTTAGGTTTTGCTAACTTTTTTCTTTTTGCGGGTAGGTTTTGCCAACTTTAAAACCTGCAAATCGAATATCTTGCCGTTTGGCTGAACTTTATCCTTTTTTTCTAGCAGAAGCTATGCGACATTAGATTGTGATTACACTGCAGAGAGTCAGTTGATATCCCCTCCGTTTTACAACCCTTCTTTGGCAAAGATCATGAAGCCATGAAGGTACGTGACATTTGGGTTTTCCGCCACTGTTGTTGGGTCAGTTATGGGCCTTATGGCACAGTAGTGGGGCGCTACGAGGAATTAATTGAGGATCTGAAATCTTGAGCTCGTATTAATTCCAACCGTTGTTGACCAATCCTACACATCAACGACCAACATGAGGTGAGAGTACGGTCTATCATACTACAGTACCATTTGAATATTTGTCGTCTTCATGTCCGTGCTTATACTATTGTTAATTAAGCACACGTGAGTCCTTTTATTAGTGCGAGTATGATCAGCTATTGTAATTATGTCAAGGTTCATCATATATAGTAGATATGCTAAAATCTGTTTTGCTTGCCTATCACATTAAGAAGAGCAATAATTGGCCCTGTTTGGATTCACTCGGCTTTTAACAAGAGCAATGCTATAGTACATACGACAAGAGTGGTAGACTGAGGTATATACTTACTGGTCGATCACATCCACTGGCAAGTTTTACTAATGGTCCAACAGCCGTAGATCAGAGCTAGTCATACGCGAGTCTACTCGCTCGGTCGTATGCATAGCAATTCTCTTTTAACAATCCAGCTTTGAAAAACTACTAGAGTGGATCCATCTTTCAATAATCCACGTAAGCCGGATTGGTACTATCTAGTAAGCTGTTCCGCCACAGATTTTATCAGCTTTTGACAATCTCTGCCTACAATTCACTACACAATCCAATGATCCAAACAAGCCACCAGCTTATACCATCCAACTTTTAACGATCTTTAGCTAGAAGCCACCTTTTACACAATCTTTAGATGATCCGAGAACTTGGGAGTACTTTGATCTTTTTACAACCACTCAAAGTTAGCCTCATGGTTGAATGTGCAGCCATATATTTCCACGATGGGCGTAAATGCACTCGCGTGATTGGGCAGTCACCAAACAGCCACGATCGCCATCAACGCAGTCCACGTCCTTTTCAACCTTCAAGACTGCATCAGCTAAATGATCCTTCATTTTTTTCTCCCACCATTGATCATCGGTTGTCGGCCCGCTTTAACATTGATCACCTGCTGAATTTCTCTAGTCATTTTCTTTGTTCTCAGGTGAGAGTGCAAGAGATTTTTCAGCAATATAGGGACTTGGTAACTTCCCATTTTTCAGCAGAAATTTCTCTAGTAATTAATTACTGGTGTCTTTTTTTGTAATTGCATAATTTGAAGGTTTGAACGTGAGCATCCTTCCATTTTTTTTTAAAAAAAAACACGGCAAAAATTTTCGTGAATTTCTTGACCTGGAAACCTTTTTTTTCTTCGTGATGCCCTGAAAGTCACAGGTGACAAGCCCTTCCAGTTCCAGGACCATCTGTTCCTATGAACAGGGGCGAAGCCAATGACGCTGATCGCCGGTGTCATAAGACCTTTTTACTACCGGCCGTGACATTAGCTGTAGGGACGTGTTTAAACTGTGTTGTACATGTAATCTTTGGAAATACATCGGTGTCAACGGCTCCATGTGGCTCCGCCACTGCCTATGAACAATGATTTTTTACCAAGTGATACATGCCACTAGCTAGCTAACCCATCGAAATGAACGCACGAGTCGTCGTCACGGATGTATCTCCCGCCGAACCAAATGTTCCGCGCATTTGTGCTCCACGTCTGGCAGTGCTACGTAACCCTGTAGAACGTACGTACTACAGAGAATCGATCCGTGCCCTCTGGACATATGGCGCACACACAAACTCGCCCGACAGTCCGGCGCCCATCAGTTGTGGAAAAGAAGTCCGCGGGCTTTCGCGCGGCCTGGGCATGTCGCGCCCGGTCTCGTTTCTAGTCACTTCACGATTCAATGCCGCGCGCATCAGTACGTGACACAGTATGATAGAGACGGAGTCGTGGTGCATAGTAGTAGGAGGGTTGAAGTGCGACGAAAGTGTGGCTCGTTGGCACTGTTTTCATGCGCCGGAGCAGAGCGCCCACGTGATCGATTGGTCTCGCTCGTGCATGCGTCGATCGGCGGTTTTGTGCTTCTGCAAAGGAACTCGTCAAACAACCCTGCGCTTTCGTATATAATTGGCTGTCGATCGGTGATGAGGAACGGCGGCGCGGGCGCGCAGGCCGGCCACGAGCCAAACACATTGCACACTGCGGCAGCGGCCAGGACTGGAGAGACGGAGGGCGGGGTGGAGAAAAGAAACGTGGTGGGGCGCAAGGAGACGCGGGCTATAGCTATATTTTTAGAGGCGGACCGTAACACCGGCCGCCGCTACAAATCATTTTTAGCGGCGGACCACCTTACGGTCCGCTGCTACTAATGTTTTGTAGCGGCGGCGTCCCGTAACAGTATCGCGAGCGTCATTACAGCGGCAGCTCGTTTTAAAAACCGCCGCTACGTGTTGTTCGGGTCCGCCGCTGTAGTGGGCTTGTGTTGTAGTGCTAGCTCCTGCAACGGCGCCATGCATGCTGCAACGAGTTGGGAAATGGCATGGGCGCATGGCATCTTCGTCTCTCACAGAGCGTGTGCAAATTTTGATGGAGATGCTGGACAATTTGGTCTACGATCGACCTCATATCCATCCAGAAATATAAACATTTCTGGTTTTGATGAAAGCCAAAGTTCCTCTTCTTTGACCAACAAATTTATGTATAAATAAAATAATAAATAAAAAGAGTTACATATTATGATATGTAAACATATAATAAATAAAAAAGTTACATATAATAAATAAAAAGAGTTACATCCGTCTCTCATAGTGTCACAATGAATCTAACAATATCTTTTCCATATTATCAACCAAAACATTTTTTTTATTTTTTAACAATCAAAGTTTTTTTTTTTTGAGACAACAATCAAAGTTGACAATGTTTGTTTACATTTGGTGCTACGGTAGAGGCAAGTAGCTAGTGTTGCTTCATAATTATACCGGGAGGCAGTGCTATTGGAGCAGCAAGGCCCGGGCCAGGGAGGCGAACGTACGGGCACGCAGGCAAGCGAGAGAGAGACTGCTACATGGCCACGAAGTGCTCTCTCTCTCTCTCTCTCTGCCCATACTAGTCCATGTGTTCTGAACACTGAACTTCTGATATCCATCACGCTGTGCCTGCAGCAAGTCCTATTTTGTGCCTGGGAGCCATATCTGTGTGCATCAGTGCATGTCAGCATGGATCATGAGGAATGCGACATCGTGCCGTCTCATCATGCACACATTCATCTCGGCCCCAGTGCTTTTGGTTCTTGTTCCTTTTATTGGACATGTACCCACTGTCCTCTTTCGGCCATGGATCTGCGTGTCTCTGCTTAGCTTTCATTTCCAAAAGCGTTACCGGTTGAATTTCTAAAAAAATGCACTCCTATTATTGGGGACATGAACTAGTTGTACGTAGTCGGGAAGCTTTGAGGAGATCGAGACCATATGACAGTGATTAACGAAGCATACAGTACTGTGCTCTTGAAACTACACTGCATATGACTATGAGTCATGTTATCATTGTTACAACAACATAGTAAGAGGTCTGTTAAACGTGTGTCCTAGCTAGATGAGCCGTGCGTGACTATAAGATCGATCAACTCAATAACGATCGATTAACACGTCGCAGGATACCTCGGTCAAAAACAAAAAGGAAGAATGATTTCTTGCTTCGCAATGATAGCCTTCTGGAGAAATCAGTCGGATTTGATCATGGCTCCGGGCCAGCTCAGCTGAATGCACGCACACCTCGATCGCTCGCTCGCCCAGCGCAACTGGTCGAAACAAGTGTACTTCCGTGCCATCGCCATCGGCGGGAGGGACACGGCCCTGGGCCGCCAGGCCGGCCGGCCCCGGGCCGGCCTCGTGCCGGACGCTCATTGCTCGACCGTGCGTGACGCCGCCATGATGGCTTGCTCCGCAGGTGGATCCATCCCGAGGCCGTACCGTACGTGATGTCGCGTGATGTTTATTCTTCCCGATGATGACAGCGGACTGCCCGTAAATTGTTTCCGAAGCTGCCGGCCACGGATGTCTGCAGCAAAAAGCTCATCGTGCAGCATGGAAGGCTATTCCGGCGGCGGGCGGCGGCACGACGAGCCCGGCGGGAGCGATGGGCCGTGCCGGGCGGGGGAGGGAGGGAGCGCGCGGTTCCGGGGGGCGCGGCCGCACGGTGACACAGGCGGCGGCGCAGCCAGCAGACGCGCGATCGAAGCGCGGAGTTCGCGCACGGCACGGCACGGGCGAGCGAGCGAGCCGCGCGGCAGCGGGACCGGCTGGATTTGCTTTGCTGCTCGCGCGTGGCGGCCCAGGCAAAGCTAGCGTTTGGTCCTTCGAGGTAGTGCTGGTGTCACGAAGCAGATGGGACGGCCCGCTCTCCTCATTGGGCTATTTTTCAAGGAGTCTAGGCCTGTGCAGTGGTCCTACGAGATGGCACACACTGCCACACAAAGCAAGTCACGGGGCCAATTTCTTGGTCTTCTGATTCTTTAACCGGCTTCACTCAACCTCTCAAAGTGCTAGTTTCTCAACAACGTGCTACACATCCGATCCACATGCATCACTATCTCATAACACGGTCAAACTACCTATGTCGCCCTGTTCTTGATATAGTCCAACATTCCTATGAGAGCAAATTGTCTTCCAACCTAAGGTGCACGTACACTTAGACAATGACTTTTCCTTATCTTCTTATTCATATATCCTTGACATAACTCACTATGACCTTCGTTCAACATTCGAATTAGTGTCCATCAACGCTCCATGAATAACCAGAAGATAGAATGAATATTTCACAAATTTGGTTAGAATAAGTGTCCATCAACGCTTCACAAATTTGTATTGTCATTGATCACTGAAACCTCATTCAATAGATCATGCTGCTACTGTTAATATTTCTTTGTATTATGCTAAACATGTATTTTTGTAACAATTGTATTTTTCATAAGGACATTTCTGTGTCAATTACTGATCGTATTTCTTGTGTATGTGTTACTTACAGCGTGACATCCACTCTTTTTCTTGAAGGCGACTTTGCTGTTGGCCTCTATTAATAACACACAAGATTTATGCAAGGCACGAAACAAAAACACGACATACCCTTTTTATTTGAGCTTCCTCCGGACTCCTCGTCAAGTTGTTGTCTGCCAACCCATGAGGCATGAGTAACCGACACTTTGTATCAATCCACCCCCACCCCCCCCCCCCCCCCTCCCCCACACACACACGCACTCAAGGTGCAAGGACCCCAACTCACATGGGTTTGTTAGTTCTAGGAGTAACACGAATAGTATAACATCGTTAGTTTAGATTGTAGACAAATCATCTATCCACTTTGCAAAGGGATGCAGCCAGCTTGTGCGGGATGAGATTAAGAATGTGCTGGAAGTGCGCAACGAGTCCCTCAATGAGAAATATTTAGGGATGCCCTCGGATGTTGGAACTGCTACAATTGGGGCTTTCAAGTATCTCAAGGACATGGTCTGGAACAAGATACAAGGTTGGATGGAGCAGTGTCTGTCGGCAGGAGAGAAGGAGGTTCTCATAAAATCAGTTGCTCAGGCGATCCCTACCTTCTCGATGTCCTG
The DNA here is from genome assembly GCA_007726485.1 of Eragrostis curvula. Lineage (NCBI taxonomy): Eukaryota > Viridiplantae > Streptophyta > Magnoliopsida > Poales > Poaceae > Eragrostis > Eragrostis curvula. The sequence goes on along the minus strand of RWGY01000492.1, from coordinate 38,231 downwards.
TTTTAGACTACCTCGCGGTCTCTGCCAACACATCGACGGACTACTGCGTAATTTCTGGTGGGGTTGTAAAGACGGCAAGAGGAAAACTTGCTGGGTAGCATGGGACGATATTGTACAGCCTAAGTGTCTTGGTGGCCTTGGTTTCATAGATCTGGAGATGTTCAACCTTGCCCTACTTGCAAAGCGGGCATGGTGGTTGCTTCAAGATAGCACAACGTTGAGTGCTAGGATTCTGAAAGCTGTATATTTTCGGAATGACGAGTTCCTGGAAGCCAGCCTTGGGAATTCACCGTCACGCATTTGGAGATCGATCTTGGATGGCCGGGAAGTTTTAAAACAGGGGCTCGTACGGAGGATTGGTACTGGTGAAGCCACTAAAATCTGGTCGATGGACTGGTTACCAACTGAAAGTTTCAGGAGACCTATAATGTGCAACACGGTAAATCCCCCACAGCTTGTGAGCGATATTATAGATTCCTCATCGATACAGTGGGATCTGGAGAAGCTGCAGCAATATTTTACACCCGCTGATGTAGAGATCATTGTCAACATACCACTTAGCACGAGGCGCCAAGACGACTTTTGGGCATGGCACTTTGAAAGGAGTGGGATTTTCTCTGTTCGCTCGGCTTACATAATGCTTGCTGCGAAGAAGGCCAACGATGGGTCTGTTGGCAGATCAAACAGAAAGGAAGCAGAGAAGGAGTGGACAACCCTGTGGGGTGTCAAAGTCCCTTCCAAGATAAAGCTATTCTTGTGGAGGTTGGCCAGGAGTTCATTGCCATCGAAAGATGTCCTCCAACACAGGAACATGGCTGACAACGGTTTGTGTTCAATTTGCGGGGCAGCGGACTCATGGAAGCATTCTCTCCTCGAATGTAACATGTCACGTTGTGTTTGGGCACTGGAACGAGATGAGATCACAGAGCACTTGAGTGAGATTTATGAACAGGATGCGAAGGGATGGTTAGTGGCAGTTATGAAATCACTAACACATGAGGACCTCGTCAGAGTTTCAGTTACTTTATGGGCAATCTGGTATGCTCGAAGAAAGGCAATACATGAGAACATATTCCAAAACCCGTTATCTACGCACTCCTTTGTTTCAAGGTTTGTGGCAGAGCTGCAATCTCTGAAGCCGCAGAAGGCAGAGAAGGTCAAGCATCAGTGCCATCCTCGTTGGATTCCCCCACCAGCAGGTTTGGCAAAGATAAACGTAGATGCCGCTGTGTCCAAGAACACTTCTATTGCATCTACAGCAGCAGTGGCGCGAGATTTTGCTGGCAATTTCATTGGAGCATCAGCTATTGTGGTCAGTGGCATTACAGATCCGGAGATTATGGAGGCGGTCGCGTGCAGGGAAGGCTTGGCCTTGGCGTGTGATTTGGCACTGCAACGATTCCGAATTGCCTGCGATAATTCCGGTGTTATCAGAAACATCAGAGAAGCTGGGATGGGAGCATATGGACATGTCATTCAGGAGATCAATGCTCGGGCTGGTGTTTTCCGTCAAGTGGATTTTGTTCATGAAAACATGGCGTCGAATGTGGATGCTCATAATTTAGCTAGAGGTTCTATATATGCTTCATTAGGGAGACATGTTTGGTTTTTGGCACCACCAGATGGTGTCTGTATCACCTACAATTCTGTTAATCAATAAAGTGAGGTGATGATGCTAAAAAAAAAAACCTACGAGACGGCACACACTGCCACACAAAGCCAAGTCACGGGGCCAATTTCTTGGTCTTCTGATTCTTTAACCGGCTTCACTCAACCTCTCAAAGTGCTAGTTTCTCAACAACGTGCTACACATCCGATCCACATGCATCACTATCTCATAACACGGTCAAACTACCAATGTCGCCCTGTTCTTGATATAGTCCAACATTCCTATGAGAGCAAATTGTCTTCCAACCTAAGGTGCACGTACACTTAGACAATGACTTTTCCTTATCTTCTTATTCATATATCCTTGACATAACTCACTATGACCTTCGTTCAAGATTCGAATTAGTGTCCATCAACGCTCCATGAATAACCAGGAGATAGAATGAATATTTCACAAATTTGGTTAGAATTAGTGTCCATCAACGCTTCACAAATTTGTATTGTCATTGATCACTGAAACCTCATTCAATAGATCATGCTGCTACTGTTAATATTTCTTTGTATTATGCTGAACATGTATTATTGTAACAATTGTATTCTTCATAAGGACATTTGTGTGTCAATTACTGATCGTATTTATTGTGTATGTGTTACTTACAGCGTGACATCCGCTTTTTTTCTTGAAGGCGACTTTGCTGTTGGCCTCTATTAATAACACACAAGATTTATGCAAGGCACGAAACAAAAACACGACATACCCTTTTTATTTGAGCTTCCTCCGGACTCCTCCTCAAGTTGTTGTCTGCCAACCCATGAGGCATGAGTAACCGACACTTTGTATCAATCCCACCCCACCCAACCCCCCCCCCCCCCCTCCCCCCCCCCACCCCCACCCCACCCCACACACACACGCACTCAAGGTGCAAGGACCCCAACTCACATGGGTTTGTTAGTTCTAGGAGTAACAAGAATAGTATAACATCGTTAGTTTAGGATGTATTGCACTAACTCAAAAACAAATCGTCCGAAGCAATAACTATGTTTAACAATAGTTTTGGTAGAGAAAATGTAAAAAACCGAATCATTCCTTGCCAAACTTCCAAAAATTTTGGATACTTGTCACAAATTCTGTCAAAAAATATATTACTGAATACTGACAAAGGACAAACAAAAAATAGTAAAAAAACAAATCAAGCCACAATCTGACTGATGTTTCCAAAATATCTACCACGCGGTGTCTACAATACGAACATATAAATGAATCAAATGGATAACACGTGGCAACAGTACAGTAACGAGGATATTACCGGTTGTCCCCTACCTACGGATTTACCTTTTCGAGGATCACCAACGGATTTTAAACACGATCTTGTACCTGTTAATCACATCGCCGGAGCTCTTCAATCGTACTGCTACTAAAAGCATTTTCAAGATAGCCCCATAAACCCCCTTTAAATCAAAATATTAGGATTCAATCTGAAAAGCCATCTCCAACAGCACCCCAAAACCATCTCTTGTCTTTTTATAGCCCCTAAACTCCCCTCATTTGTAGCTACAAACGAAAAAAGAATTGAGGCTCCTATTCCTTGTTTTTCCAATGGAATTAATGTTTTTGTGGCCCCAAATGCTGATGTGGGTCAATCAAAAGTGTTTTACTCCAGTTTTAAGGGAGGACTGTTGGAGGAGGAGAGAAAAATTACCCCTTGTAATTTTTTAGTTGCTTCTAAAAATAAATTTATAGGGTCAATTTTGTGGTAATCTCTTAGAGATGCTCTAACTCGTAAACTAAAACGGCCAGCACAAAATCTTGGGCCATTTTCTAATTTCTTCATGGGCTAAAAAGGACGAATGGGCTAGGCAAAGCGACCCCAACAAATCCACTGGCAAAGCAGCACGCTCATCAGGCGGCCGAAAGAAAGCGAGCAAAAAGCATCGAACGGCCATAAATCTGACTGGACGCCGCACCAGTTTTCCGATCTCATCGGCCTCAAGCCCTCGACGCCGCCCGAGGAGAAGGCTCGCATTTGGCTCGCCGCCGCTCCGCCGCTGCCACCTCACGCGCACGGCCTTGGACGCTGGCTTTGATCATCCGACTCCGTGGATCGTGAGAGAAACTGGAACTCGATCATCAGGTACATACATGTGCTTCGCCTTGACAAGAAACGCGGTGCCTTGGTGTTCAGTTTTCCACGTCTTGACAAAACTTTTGTTAATTCATATTGACAGGTAAATAGGTAATACGATCGTGACACTATGGCAACCGTGTGAGATATTTATTTCCAACTGAGTGATAGCAGATCTACCGAGTAAATCAGTACTAATTTTTACAAATGATTTCCCCTTGTTAATTGTAATTATATTTGTGCTTCTATTGAGTGATTTTCATATATCATCACGCTTTTCTGTATATCATTATGTGATCTTTACATATATTGTCACCCTTTTGGTACTTGTGTGCCGAATTGCTCGAGTGAATCTTATATATAGTTGTTTACCGAATTATTCATCAAAGTATTGGTTCGGCATTCTCCACTGTACATAGGGGAAACAAATTCCTACATCGGGTGCTGCTCCAACAAAAGACGCACTTTGCAAATGGCCGCTAGTTCTGGCACCAGCAGTCCATCTTCTGCAAGTTCAGGCACCAGCAGTTCTGATCGTCCCCCATCTTCTGCAAGTGCAAAGACAGGATTCCTCAAGACATGTTTCAATGGCGTCAATGCACTCTCAGGTTTCTTGATCGTCATCATCTTGTTACGCTAAATTTGTCATGCATTAACAATATAACCTCATAATGAATCGGTAATACGAGTTATGCACTTGGTATACTGATCATATGTGTATTCATTGAACCTATACTAACATTAATTACTGTTGTTTGTTGCATACATGTCGCAAATGTAGGCATTGGGCTACTGTCCATCCCCTACGCGCTGTCCCAGGGCGGGTGGCTGAGCCTGGCCATCTTCCTCGCCATCGCCATCATCTTCTATTACACGGGTCTCCTCCTGCAGCGCTGCATGGACGCCAGCCCGCTCGTGAAGAGCTACCCGGACATCGGCGCGCTGGCGTTCGGCCGGCCGGGCCGGCTCGCCGTCTCCGCGTTCATGTACCTCGAACTGTTCCTCGTCGCCGTCAACTTCCTCATCCTCGAGGCAGACAACCTGCAGAAGCTGTTCCCGGCGGCGGCGAGCGGCGGCGTCCAGGTCGGCGCGCTCGGCCGGGTCGGCGGCAAGCAGGCGTTCGCGCTCGCCGCCGCGCTTGTCGTTCTGCCGACCACGTGGTTCAGCAGCCTCAGCGTGCTGGCCTACGTGGCTGCCGGCAGCGCTCTCGCGTCTGTTGTTCTTGTTGCGGCCGTGCTTTGGGTCGCGGTGTTTGACGGCGTCGGGTTCCATGAGAGGGGAAGGCTCGTGCGCTGGGCAGGCATGCCGAGCGCCATGAGCTTGTACTCGTTTTGTTTCGCTGGACACGCCGTCTTCGCCATGATATACACCGGGATGAAAGAAAAGAAGAAGTTCCCCATGGTAATTAATCCTACTGGACTCTCTTTTTCAATATGAGGACCCTACTTAATTTGACAACAATCTCTCCCTTGAATGTAGGTGCTATTCATCTGCTTCGCGTTGAGCACGTTCAGCTACGCCTTGATGGGCATCATCGGCTACCTCATGTACGGCGACGCGCTTGAGTCCCAGATCACTCTCAACCTGCCGTCTGGTAAGGTGAGCTCCAAGATCGCCATCTACACGACGCTGGTGAACCCGCTGACCAAGTACGCGCTGGTGGTGGCGCCCATCGCCGAGGCCGTCGAGGACGCGCTCGGCCTCCGTGCCGCCGCGAAGGCGCGTCTCCTCCGCGTCCTCGTCAGGACGGCGCTCGTGGTGGCCAACGTCACTGTCGCGCTCGCCGTGCCATTCTTCGGCGACGTCGTCTCCCTCACCGGCGCGCTCCTCAACTGCTCGGTAAGCATGCTGCTGCCGTGCCTGTGCTACCTCAGGCTTCGCACCAAGGTAATGATCGTCAGGTCGTCTGAGAAGGTGTACAGGCTGGAGACGGCGGTCTGCGTGGCCATTGTTGTGGTTGGCGCGGCAATTGCTGGGTTGGGAACTTACAGTTCCGTGAACAGATTATCCAGAAGCTTTAATTTGATAATAGAAATAAGCACATGAACGTGCACAAAAGCACATGAACGTGCGCAACTTAGAGAACAGAAATAAGCACATGAACGTGCTCAAAAGCACATGAACGTGCGCAACTTAGAGAACAGACATAAGCACATGAACGTGCTCAAAAGCACATGAACGTGCGCAACTTAGAGAACATAAATAAGCACATGAACGTGCGCAACTTAGAACAGATTTAAGCACATGAACGTGCGCAAAGTTATTTGAAACTTCAATATGTGCTACTTAGCTCATTCACTGTTACATGTTTTGCTCTGATTTTGCCAGGTGAAAAATTGATTGAAAACTGTAGCTTGCAATATATGTAGAGATCTTTACTGATTTGCTATATCATTAGATACCTGAAACCTCTAATTAACTTACACCTGAAGCTTACAATTAGTTTGATAGTCGTTTTGTTTCCAGTTCAATAGTTGACTTGCGAATAGCCTCGGTCCTGTTATTTTACCCTACCGTACTAGCTTTGCATTTCCTAATTTCAGGGTACCAAGAAATTTAACTGATCTAGAGAGTGTGAGCAGCAGCTAGGTCGGACGGTCTGGGTTGCTACAGCATGTGCAACCATGTGTAGTGCAATCATCTCCGGTGTGGAGGACAATCAGATTGATCTTTGCCTCAGGTTGTTGATCTCAACATTATCTCATCTTTTTCTTTCAAATACATTGACGCAATACAAATTCAGTTTTCTTATACAAATTCATTCTTCTTTTCTGTGCCAGTTTCAGGTGTAAACGTATATGGGAAAGGAAATTATTGTTTTCCTCCACTGGACAGGTTACTCTCAGTTAATGTATATCCTGCGAGGAAGTAAACCCTGCAAATATCAGTTGGAATATAATTTCTTTTGCCTCCATGTTGAAAGTACAGATTGCTTTATTGTATCTTTGCTTATTAAAGGTGTGTATAATAACAAACAATGTTGTGTTATGTTAGAGGCAGCAGATTATTCTCTATTCTTGTATTTGGAATTAATAACCGGAGAGTAGAAACTTTGGTTCACACTTTGTTTGTCACTGATGGCACTACCAATAGTTTTAGCGGTGTTTTTGTGCTAATGTTGATTGCAGTCTTATTTCTTTTCTTCCTGCTTCACAGTATCTGCAGATAATTCTCTCAACAGTATGCGCATAAACATGTTTAGCGATGGTTACAACTTATAAATGGATGTTTCTTTTGCCTGAAGGAGGATTGTTTGTCTTTGTTACAGCGGGAAGCCAAGAAATGTCATGGGCACAATTTTATATGAGAAGTGAACTGGGTTAGTTGTACCTTCTTCATGAATCATGAGAATTCATAGCAGGTATATGAACTGACACACTTGCTTAAAAACTCTACATTCTACCTTGCGATGCTCCTTATTATTTCCTGGCTTTGATGTGCCTACATTGAATCATTCAGTTGGATTTGCAGTTACTGTTCCCTTATACCTGATTATCGTGTGATTAGATTGTAATAACAGAGAATCGACTTTGAAAGGTAAAACCACAAGCGTCAGTTCTTTCAGTTAAAAAGTTATTTAATTTTGCAATTTCTTATTAGAGGTTGTCTTATTACAATAGATATCATCTTTGTTATTTTAAGGATTTTTCAAAAGAATAATAAAGATGGTGATTGTAATTTGTTGGTGGTCTTTATGAGATGTTTCTTATTAATGTTGTGCAGGCTCACCTTTTCATCGTATGAGTTTCTTTCCAACCTAAACACCAAAGTGTGTTTCAAAAAATGTGTTGATGAGAGGATTGAAATCACCTTGGTTTAGATTAACTTACCATTTTTTTTGCAATACAATATTACCATGATGGAATATTGATTCAATCAGTTGTATTTAATTCCATGCTCCGCGAAGTTGTCAAAGTTAAAATGATCTGATATCCATACATGTTCGCCTGCAAGAAAACTAATATATGGTTTTCTTAAATGCAGGAAAGCATGGCTGGATGTGTTCAAGACATCATCACCACCCTCATCGTCTCCCTCTAGATAGATGTTCTGATGGGTCCACTTCAAGCAAAAAGCAGTGCTGAGTCACTCCGTACCACTGCCACATCACCGGTTGTAGTGGCCCGTATGAGCAAGAGATCAGATCCAAGCGGCTTCACTCTTGTGATGTCCAAGCTAAGGTTGCAAAGCGTAAAGCAAAGAGGGCTGCAAAAGAAAGGGTGGTGGCCTCCAAAGTGCTTACTTGTACATCATAGGAGTGCAGCCATTTTGGGGCTTGGAGCTGATTTCTTGCTCATTGACCACTATAGCTCTTGATGCAGCAGTGGTACGGAGTGACTCGGCACTACTTGTTGCTTGAAGTGGGCCCATTGGAACATCGATCCAGAGAGAACCGATGCAGATGGTGATGATGTCTTGAACACGTCTAGCCAAGTTTTCCTTCATTCAAGAAAATCATATATTAGTTTTCTTGCAGGGCGTACATGTGCGTGTATCATATCATATTATCAAATCAGTTTCACTTTGACATTTTACATCAAAGCCATATGTTGTAACTATATATATTGAAATTCAAAGATGAGCGGAAAAGTATGTCCCACCGGTCGTGCTAGAATCTGATGGCGGGGAAACGGTGTAGGCGGGGCGCCTACCTAGGTTTCCTCGTCAAAAGAGACAAGTTTGAATTTAAATTTAATTTAAAACGTACAAAGACGTAGAAAATCAGGATTGCTAGTTCATACTTCCAAAATTCTTGCATTTACATAAAAATAATGTTAATTACATCTCCAATGGAGAAAACCCCTAATTAAGAATTCCAACATGAAAAAAATGAAAATTACATAATGGTTACCGCATATGGCTAGCTTTTACAAACTATCAAAGAAAAGAAAATTCTTCAATCTAGTCATCGTGGATGAAAACTTGCCAAAAAGCTTAATATATTTTCATGCATTTATATATAACTGAAGCGTGGATATGCATATTTTGAATTTGTTTTATCCTTATGCGGATATAGCTTTAGTAGTGTATACTATTGGAATTTGTAGTACGGCCAAGTGAAAATGGAATTAATTCACCTAGCGTATGGTGTTTCATGGAGGGAATCACGCGTATGGAGCAAGATTACCATGGTATTTTATTATTTCACTACACAATTTGTATATGTATGCAGTGAGAATTTGTTTGGTTTTAGTTTGTATTCTAGCCAGCTTGGCATGCATTTCTTCGATATGATGCTACTACATGACCATTTATTTCATTTCTTTAACATAGTGTTCCTGAAGATGGAACTGACATGTTAATCCCTGGCTAGAATTACTTGTCTTTGCTAGCCTGGTATAGCATTCATGGATGCAATATGAATGGGATGCAGAGTTAGCAAGATTGAACATCTCTGGCTAACTAATTGTATGCAAGGCCTTAAGTTATTGAATTTGATTAATTAAGCCAGTGTCGCTGTAGTATCCTGTATCAGGAATACATCAAGCAAGCAGAGAGTTTTAATGTTTAAACATAGAAACCTCCAACTTTATTATAGGAGCCATACCAATATAACTACTCTCATAGCATAGTATCATCTCAAAGGAAAATGTCAAAACTGCTGCTAAAGTTGGATATAGCTAAAGCATTCGACACAGTACCATGGCCATTCCTCCTCCAGGTGCTGACCTACATTGGCTTTGGGCAAAAATGGAGAGACTGGATCACTCTGTTGCTGCTGTGAACAGCGTCTGTCAAGGTGCTGCTAAATGGAGAGCCAGGCAAACCGATAAAGCTGGAGCGAGGACTGCGTCAAGGCGACCCACTTTTCCCCATGATCTTCTTCTAGTAATGGACGTGCTACACTGGCTTCTGAACCGTGCCTCTCAGGTGGGACTGCTTCAACCTATCGGGACAGAGCAATCATGCACCAATGTTCCTTGTACGGATTGAGATCCTCTGCATTGGAGGTCTCAATGCAGGGAAGCTACAGTGATGAGAATTGGCATCAAGTTTTTATGGTCGGATCAAAAACGAACGGACCAGATAAACTGCTACAGGACACTGCAAAAAATAAAAACCGTCGGTGCATTAACTCGAAACACTGTTCATAAACTGTTGCTACAGTACCTAATTCAAGGTACTGTTTACCCTCACACATATTACTGTTTTGAATGCTACATGTCTCTGAATTTTGACCAGTACTTCAGAGAACCCCGATCCTCCTTGTACGCCGACGACGCAGTACTTTTCATCACACCAACAACACAGGACCTGGTAGCAGTAGCATCAATGCTGCAGTTCTTTGGCGACGCTTCTAGGCTACAAACTAAGAGGGCGTTCGTTTCCACCCCTCTAAATTTTAGACTTCTAAAATGAAAGAAAATTTTGTTATTTAAGAGCATTAAATAAAATTTAATGATAAAACCTTTTTGACAGATGAATGCTCATTTCAAGACGAATCTCATGAGACTAATTAATCTATGTTTTGTTACAGTGATGCTACAGTAACCATCATCTAATCATGGTTTAATTACCCTTATTAGATTCGTCTCGCGAATTAGACCCGGGATTCTGCAGTTAGTTTTGTAATTAAACTTTATTTAATACTTCTAAATAATAAAATTCTCTTTGATATGACCCCTCTAAAATTTATACCCTTAAAAACGAACACCCTTTAATATGCAAAAGTGCATCGTAGCTCCAATCTGTCAGAGATATGTCTCGTGTCCGAGAGTTGTTTCCCTGCCAAGTTTCAGAACTGCCAATTACCTACCTGGGAATGCCACTCTCCACAGGAAGATTGAGGAAGGCTGATCTGCAGCCATTGCTAGACAAAGTACACGGCAGGTTGCCAACTTGGAAATCAAAGCTACTCCACAAGGTGCGTTCGTACCTTTTAGTCCTAAAATTTAGTTCAGAGAATTTTGCTTTTTAAGAGTATTAAATAAAATCTAATTACAAAACTTTTTTACAGATAGATGCTAATTTACAAGACGAATTTAACAAGCCTAATTAAGCTATATTTTGCTACAATGATGCTACAGTAACCATCGTCTAATCACGGCCTAATTATCATCATTAGATTCGTTTCGCAAAGTAGCCCAAGGTTCTGTAAAAAGTTTTATAATTACACTTTATTTAATACCTTTAAATAACAAGATCTTTGACTAAACTTTAGTCCTAAACGAAACGAACACCGGGCAATCACGATTTACACACTCATAGCTATCAAGCTACCTGCATGGGCTATCACAGCAATCGAGAAGTGCGAATGCGGCTTCCCATGGGCAGGCGAGGCAACGGCCAAGGGCGGCCAATGTACTCTGGCTTGGCCGAAAGTGGCGCGTCCACTCCAATTGGGGGAACTGGGGATCACAAATCTGAAATGGCAACGTATCCTATGAGAACTAGGTTCGTGTGAGAACTATGAGAACTCCAATCTGGATCACATGATTTTGATCCAATAATACGCTTGAATTCAGGTGGGAGGGGGAATTTACAAAAGTATGATTAAGTGGACGGTAATTTTGCAAATCCCCCGTCCCACCTCTCCCTATGCGCCCTCCTTGGATCAAGATCATGTGGCTTAGATTGGAGTTCTCATAATTCTCACACGAATCTGGTTCTCATAGGATACGTCGCCATCTGAAATTGGCTGGCTTCGCGTTCCACATCAGGTGGCTATGGCTGCAACGGACATACAGCAAGAGGCCGTGGTGCAGGTTGCCAATCGAGTGCGACAAGGAAGTACGCGTAATGTTCGACGCCTCCATCTTCATACAGCCGGGCGACGACAACCTTTCATTTTTCTGGACCGACAGTGTCACAATTGGTTGGATGGAACGCCAATTAAGGACATGGCCCCTGACCTGTTTCGCGCAATCGCGCCGCAAACCGCAAGAAGCAGAACAGTGAGCCAAGGTCTATCCAACACACAATGGATCCGTGATATCACTGGGCCGCTAACGGTGGTAGCCATCGTCCAATACCTGGAACTGTGTTGTAAGATGAGAAGCGTGCAGCTCACGGACACACCTGACAGAATCTGTTGGAGATGGACGGCCTCAATGCAATACACCGCGAAATCGGCGTACGAGATGTTCTTCTGCGGCGCAGAACAATTCGAAGGCGCGAATCTAATCTGGAAGACATGGTCGCCGCCAAAGGTCCGGTTCTTCCTTTACCTAGCCTTCCACAAGCGTACTTGGACGGCAGAACGCCGGAAGCGCCACGGCCTGCAGGATGATGACAAGTGCGCGCTCTGTGGTCAAGCTCCGGAGCATGTTGATCACCAACTGGTATACTGCCCGGTGGTGAGACAGGTTTGGTGGGAAATCCTGGATAGCATTGGCCTCGGAAGCAAATTCACCAAGGTAACAAATTGGTCGAATGGTGGACATCAATCCGTATAGGCCTGCCCAAGCAGATCAAGAAAGGACTTGACACTCTGGTACAGCTGACCACATGGAACATCTGGAAAGCTAGGAACGACCAAGTGTTCAACAACATCAGCACAACGCCTGCTCAGATAGTCGACAACATTCGCGCAGAGGGTAGGCTGTGGATTATGGCGGGCGCCAAGAAACTAGGTTGTCTCATGTTGCGAGAGTAGGCTTACGTAGCAAAGTTAGGTAGTCTTCTGTTCTTTCTTGTACACCAATGTAAGGCTACCTAGCGATCGCCTTGTGCAATCGCGTCGTGTAAACGGTCTCTTGACATTTTTCTCCTTAATACAAAGAATCGCAGCTCTCGTGTGTTTTCGAGAAAAACATAGCATAGTATCAAAAGACCTATGCGCCAGATAGTAGCATGTATAATATTTGATCTTTGATAGTCCAAGACATACGGACCTGAACTTGGAGGACATATAGTTTATTCATTTTACTTTAGTCATCACCAATGACTTGACAGTCAAGGCATGCAGGTTAAGCATGTAAATCAGACAAATCTAAGTAGATCTGGGGCTGTTAAATAAACTAGCATGTATAATGCATATGTGTGGCATGTAGATGACCACGTTTTATCTTTTGATTTTACTAGGCTGAAACGAGTACTTTCTGTTTGAGACTTTAGCAATGACGAACATGCAACGGGGTGCGGTATGTAGAGATTGTTTTTACATGATTAAAGGGCAGCCGTTAGCCTGTATGCTAAGCATGATGCAAACCTGATGTCATGAATGCAAATTGGTCGGATGTGGTCATGATGAAATCATTTCATCTTAAATTAACCGACATGCATAGTCATTCAACCTATGAATCCCTTGGATACATATGCAGGAATATGGCCTGTAAAGCTCTCTGTTCGTCGATCGATACAGCGACGACATAAACCGGGCAGCACCGTGCCTGTTTGCTAAGCGTGATGAGATGATATCATGTATGCAACCTTGCCGGACGAAACATTTTGTAGTTCGATCTAATCTAACTTGGATGCGGATGGACAGGGTGTAGACTATAGCAACTGTCGTTGTTTGGTTTCGCGAATTTGAGATCATAACACTCAGAATATGGAGATGGTTAGATGCAAATGCAATTTACGATGCTCTCTGCCTATCAATTTCTTTAGAGCACTCTCGACGGGAGCAAAAGTAAAAGAAACTGTCATATGCAGGGGAGTTCGAATCAATGCATTCGGGCATGATTTTGCTTGGCCAGCAGTATCAATTTGACCACTACAACTCATGCAGGTGTTGGCAATGAACGCACAACCCGTACACGGAGTGTAGAGGCCTTTCATATAGTACTCGCTCTTGATCCGTATCAAAAGACCGGAACGAAGAAACAGAGCACTATTCCCATCTTGGTTTGTATCAATGGACCAAACCAAAGATTGGAGCCTTCATCGTCTCGCCGTGATCTATATCGAAGGACCAGACCGACGGGCGAGACCTTGATCTTGCCCTCACTTCACATCATGAACACATAGCGAAGGCAGGCAAGGCATGATTGGAGCCAGAGAAACCGAGAGAGACGGGGAGGAAGAAAACTGATTGCTTCTGATCGAGAAGCCAGACGAAGTGTCGGCAGATTTCTTACCCTGAAGACAAATGCAGCAGCGTCTTGTAGTTCTTCCCCTGGTCTCTGCGGATGAGCGGTGGGTGTTTCTTGCAGCCTGATGGTGATGAGCAGCGGTTCGCTCGGGGATACTTTGAGTGGGATTCGCGGCAACAGCGGCCACGACTGGAGTCATGCGCGCGCGTCGATCGATTTGAGCAAGACCTGCAGTTGACTGAAAAACTTCCCAGGCTAATGTGACTGCGCTGTGGGCTCTGAGCGAAAGAGGTTTACTCATAACCGGCTGCCAGGTGGGGCAGCTTGCTCTCCCAGATATTTCCATTGATTTGTTTATTGGTTAATTACACGGGTTTAGGCGGCAACAGCAGTTCACGAGTGGTGCAAGACCCGGAAGCATGCATGGCGCTGTATTGACTTGGTCACCTTGAAGATCAAGCCCGCGTTCCTTTTGGGCTCCTACTATCATGCGGGCTAATCACGTAATCAAGGAAGGGGATTGATTAGCTTCTGGCCGTATGGCCTACATGCTGCGCACATACATATTCGTTTCATGCAAGAAATGGTTCAGAAATAAAAATGTTACATTGGGGGAGAAACAGAAGAACACCACATCAACTACGATGGCCTCATCCGTTGGGAACCGGCCTCGCCAAAGGACAGATTCTTCCGTGCAATGTTGTATAAGGCGGGGGAGTGATGGTTCCATCGACCTGATCGAAAACAATGTCGTGCTGGTGTTTCCAGAGTAGATCGAAAACAATGTCGTGCTGGTGTTTCCAGAGTAGATCGAAAACCGTGACGTGCTGCTCTTGCCAGAAAGTTTGTTCAAACGGGCACACTCAACGAGGATGTGGTTTGCAGCTTTCTGATCCTGAGTGGCAGATGTCACACTGTTAGTCGAGTCCATATTTATTTGTTGGCGCACCCATACGGCCCAGGCATTGGTTTTGTAGTGCAAGTTCTTTTACTCCCAAGTCCCAGCTTATCTCCAAAAAAAAACATTGTTTTTTCATGCACTGCAAATCTATTTCAAATCTGTTTGGACAAATATTTTATTTGGAGTCAATGCATCAAAGATACTCCCTCCGTCCTAAAATACTTGGCGTTTTTGATTTTCAGACATTAACTTTGACCACTTGTCTTATTCAAATTTTTTGTGCAAACAACAAAACAAACATGTCATAGTTGAAGTATCACGAATGTTTAAACAAGTTATTAAAAAATAAATAACATTTGAAAAAAAATTGAATAAGACGAGCGGTCAAACGTAGTGTCTTAAAGTCAAAAGAGCCAAGTATTTTGGGACAGCGGGAGTACATAGTATGAATAATTCTTAGAATTATTACTAAAAAAATCTTCTTGGAATTATTATGCTGACTGTAATATTGTGTGTGGGCTTTGGAAGCTCGCTGACCACTTTGCGTGGGCCGATGTGTAATTTTTTACAAAATAGACCTTTTGGTTAAAGTTATTATATCTGGACCTTTAGAGATAACATGTCCAGAAATAGATTCTTTTTGGACGTCACGTTATTTGACGACTAGGTTCCATGGCTGAGCGCCGCATCATTTGACGCCTGCCTATGTGACCTGGTCACCAATGATTCTGGCGCTCACCATGTCAGTGATTTGGCGCCCACCTATTGTAGGTGAACGCTGCGTGATTTGGCGCCCACCTATTGTAGGTGAACGTGGCGTGATTTGGCGCCCACCTATCTGACCTGGTCGTCAAATCATGTGGCGCCCGGAAGAAGGGTCCATTTCTAAACAAATTTTTCCGAGAGGTCCAAAAGTAAAAAACATTAACCAAAAGGTATATTTTGTAAAAATTACACTGAGCCGACTCGGGTCTTTTTTTTTTGGATCAAACGTATCTGTATATTAGTTAAGGATCAGGTACACAGACACGTACAAATACAGATACATCCAGAAGGATACAGAGGACAGCTGTCCCAACCTTTTGACACAAAAGACCCTACAGAACACAGAAAATGCAACGAAGTCCTTGGGCCCTTTGTTCACCATGGACCCCTGAATTCGTCGTCGCCGGCCGTCGCTGATCTCCGGCGAGCCCAGCCGTCGCCATCCCGAGATCCGAAGGAGCTCCATCGCCTTAAGGCTTTGACAGTAGCCGAAGAAGACACTCGTCCCTGAAGACGAGATGAAGCCAGAGCTGGTCGCCCATCGGCCGGGGCCGCGCCCCGAGCTCCATGGATCTTGGATCCGCCCTCGATCTTGGATCCGCCCTCGCCGGGTCTTGTTTGACTCTGCAAGTGGGGGAGCCCAACCGTGTGTGTGTTCTTTTGTGGACAAAGGGCCAGGCCCACTCATTTTGCGGACTTTCGCCCCGTCTCACGTCATCAGCGGGGCCTCCTTCCCAAACCCTCGATCGCCGGCTCGCCGCTCACGTCGCAGGCCGGTCCCCCTTCGCTCCGCTCCCCAGTCGCAGCCGACACCGCCGTCCCGGGGCTGGGGGTCTGCAGCCACGCTCTCATCCCAGCTTTGAGGTAGATTTGTAATGCAGCCGTGGTCGATGCCCCAGAATTGAATTGGTTGATTGTAGATAGTAATGGTATTTTTGTGGCCATCGAGTGATTCCGTGCTTCGGCCCAGTAGTTCATTGTTCCACTGGTAGCACATTGACGATATGAATTAAATTAGATTTTCTTTTGTGAAATATCCAGAAGATTTCAGATCTGTTTGGAGCACCTATGGGCTCAACAGTTCCAATTTCTGATTGTAACCTCAACAAGCTCAACTGTTGTTTAGCTGATTGTAGATTGATGTCCGTCGTTGAATTGGTTACATTTTGATAGTTGATCCATGTTCTAGGTTATTAAATACTGATACTTTTTAGATGTTCAGGAATTGAACCAATTTAGCCGACTAATGCCCTATCTAGTATAGTTGTTTGTTTCTTATTTCTTGCATTTTGCTTTCCTTCAAGATATTTCCCTCTTCTTCTTTTTTTCGTTGCAGAGATCCCGAGTTCTTAATTTCTCTGGTTTCTTGAGTAGCAGTAGCCCTCAACCGTGCACAAGAAACGCACAGGCGACAGCGAAGCCTTCCAAACTTGCTCAAACTTATCTAACTGAGTCTGCAAGCATGGAGCGCCTTCAGCGGATATTTGGCGCCTCCGGGATGGGGCAGCCACCATCTGATTCTCCACTGCTCGACTCATCTGAGCAGGTCTACATTTCCTCCCTTGCACTCCTCAAGATGCTCAAGCACGGTTGGTAGCCCTAGCCTCTTTTGCCCTTTCTAACGTCCTGGACTAGCTAGGTCATGTGTTGCTCACGCTGACGTGCTGCAGGGAGGGCTGGTGTGCCGATGGAGGTGATGGGCCTGATGTTGGGTGAGTTCGTTGATGATTACACGGTCAGGGTGGTTGACGTGTTTGCTATGCCCCAGAGTGGTACTGGGGTTAGTGTTGAGGCTGTTGATCATGTCTTCCAAACCAACATGCTTGACATGCTCAAGCAAACCGGGAGGTATGGGTGCCAACCTGAGGTTGCTTGGTTGGATCTGCTTGTAATGGTGTTTTTCAGTTTAGGTGCCATGGGGCTTGGTTTGTTGGGCTGCCCTCATTAGTTAATGAACCTTATCAGGTCACTTGATTGCACGATGATTCTGATACATATCTGTTTTTCTCATTCAGTTTGTGTGTCTGGGTGGGTAGCTCAAATTTGTTCTGTTAGATCAGATCAACTGCTAAGTAATGTACAAAGCTAAGAACTTGCTAGGATAATGGTTTGGTGGAGATATTATGCATACCTGGAAAGTGTAATTTCGGTGTTTCCTTAGGTAAAGGAGGATACTTGATCCAGTCCATGTTTAATGTGCATTATGATTTCCACAATTTAATTGCTCTACCTTTACTGATTATTAGTATTCCTTTTTCCCAAAATTAAGATTGTAGTAATCTCTTGGTCTGAAAATCATGTTCTAGATTTGTTTCCTCTGAAGAATTATTTTTTTATCGGATGTCCCCGAAGGGACTCTGATTTTGAACAGGATCTGAAGAATTATTGTTTTCTATGATTTTGTGAAGAATTATATCTGACATACCAATAGGAATGCAACATATTGTGTCCCATTGACTGGTCTCACCCGTTCCATTTCCATAACAAATGATTGGCCTTCCTTTGGAGAAAAAGGGAAATGTGCTCTTAGTTCCTGCTGAGCTTTCCTTTAGACATAACAGGCTCTCCGTTTCAGTAAATTTGAATCTTGTTATGAATTTTGTTGTTGCCTCTTTTTTCCTTGAACCTGTTAAGAAATTACATTCTCTTCCTGTCCTATATTCTTGATTTGGGAAACAGATGAGACATCACTTGTCATGTTGTTGGCTGTAGTTTAAGGATATTGTTTCTTTTTGGTGGACACTCTTTTGTCTGATGACTTGGTGATATGTTTACTTGGTTATTTTGTAATTTGTAGCCAAACAGTTCTGTACTGATATTTACTTCTGTATTGCTTTTACAGGCCTGAAATGGTTGTGGGATGGTACCATTCCCATCCTGGATTTGGTTGCTGGCTTTCAGGAGTTGACATCAACACTCAACAGGTACGCGGCCTAACTTTTACTGGAAAAAAAAATGCCTTTTAACTTGGCCAGCAAATTTTGGTTGTCTCTCTTCATGAATTATGGACATAATTTTAACTAATGTTTCGGACGGAGGCAGTAAAATTTAAGCACACACTTCGTTTCTAGTCTTCTACTTTTATCGTATTCAATGTCTCCCTGAAAGTTTTCACACAACCTATTATAAGGCTTCTGTTGTCAATTTGTCACTAATTGGCAATATGACACTATCTGTGTGGTAACCAACCCTGCCAAGGAGACTGACTGTTTATCTTGACACGGGCTTGCAGCTAACTGAGCAACTAGAGCTCGAGACCAATTAGTTTCATCTGTGAGTTCACTAAGTAACTATCTGTGTGTTCACTATCTTGTCGGTCGAGTCCAATTCATATTTAGTTTCATAGCCCATTTTAATGGCTGTAGCTGTCTATTTTTAGGAGTAAAAATATCCCAAATAATAGGCTATGATAATGTGTTTAGCATAGAGCCAAGGTCTAAAATTAGTTGCATAAGCTATTCCTGTTTTACCCCTTTGGTTTTCTGGAGTACAAAATGCTAAATGTTCATACTAATAGTCTGCTTATTGTGATATTCTAACAATTTCAATGCAGAGCTTTGAAGCTTTAAACCCCAGAGCAGTTGCGGTTGTGATAGACCCAATCCAGAGTGTCAAGGGGAAGGTAGTCATTGATGCATTTCGTCTTATTAACCCTCAGACTATGATGCTTGGCCAGGAGCCACGACAGACTACATCAAACGTTGGGCACCTGAATAAGCCATCTATTCAGGTTAAAACTAAATCCTACTGGACTTTGCAAACTCTTGTCTTGTAAGTTTCTTATATATAATCAGGTTATCACTGTATTACCAGGCTCTTATCCACGGGTTGAACAGACACTACTACTCCATTGCAATCAACTACCGGAAAAATGAGCTCGAGGAGAAAATGCTGCTGAACTTGCACAAAAAGAAATGGACCGATGGATTGATTTTAAAGAGGTTTGACACTCATTCGAAGACCAACGAGCAGACAGTGCAGGTCAGAACATCAACCTTCCACTCCAATCAAGGGATCATTTTTTGTTGATGATGCTTCAGGCACGAGGCTTCCCTACGACCTGTTGTTCTCATAATTTGCACTCTTGTGTTGCGTGCAGGAAATGCTGAATCTAGCCATCAAGTACAACAAGGCTGTGCAAGAGGAGGATGAGCTGCCACCTGAGAAACTAGCGATAGCGAACGTGGGACGACAGGATGCAAAGAAGCATTTGGAAGAGCATGTCTCTAATCTGATGTCCTCAAACATAGTTCAGACCCTGGGAACCATGCTAGACACAGTTGTCTTTTAGTTTGCTACTAGTACAAATGCACGTACGTCACGCACGTGTCTGACCAAATGACATCACTTGGCAGGACTTACCACTAAAAATACAATTCAGACACATTGTTGGAATTAAGTGCAATAATGACATTGACACAACAAGCTCAAGAATCTGATAACATTAACACGATGAGTTACTCTGATAATACAACGACATTGTTGGAATTAAGTACCATAATGACATTGACAAACGATAGCGATGTTAACGCAAGAAGTTCACACGTAACATAACCATAATCTGATTAAGTCCTCAAGTTGCAACAACGCAAAAGACATAACACGTCCAATGGTAGTTATTCATTGTAGGTAACAATAGCGACCCAATATCACCGAGAGTCTTCATTTTAATACAATTCATATCTTACAGGCGGTCACAAGCAAACTTATGTGCTTGACAAGGCGCGTTTAGTAGATGCTGGCAAAATCCTAAAATTTCATAAAGAAAAAATTCAACGCCAATACAGTTGTATGTTACAAAAAGAAAGGGATGTCTTTTTGATAAGAAAACACTTTTTTTTTAAGGTAGTGTTCTTCATACAGTTATTTTCAATTTCTATTTCTTTTCTGCCACTTCTGAACGCTCTCATGCATACCCATACCAGCAGCCAACATCACATCCTTTTTAGATGAGTATATTCACTGGCTCAAAACTTTGTGTAGCAGCCTCCTTTGATCTTTCACTTATATTCATAACTCCTCAAGGTGAGATAAACATCAGTTGCCTTCACACCGCCACCTGCAAGGCTACACACCATGATGATAACAAAAAAGATATATTCATCCATTTATTGAGCAAGAAGCCACGAACATGGAGCAGAAAATATCATTTTATTTATTTAGCCATAATGCCACCGCAAGTAATAAGCATATAATTCACTGATTGCATCTGTTTCTCCTTTTAGTGTCAGGTGCAGAGCTGGGCTATGTTCATTTAGAGAAAATTCATAGAAATCAGGGTGCTCTCACCTGATTAGAATTCCACCATGAGGATGAGGTCAGGGACATTGTTGCGGTAATGCACATTGTCTATTCATTCTCCTAATTGGTGCCATTTCTATTGAGATTAATATCAGGGAAGCCCACTCATAAAAACAACAAAAAATATTTCAAATACATAAATTAAAAACTACAAATTCCAACTCTGTTAATCAAGTGTATGCTCAAGCAATTCACGGATAGATAGGGAATATTTGTACTGGAATGACACAGAAGCAAGTAGATGGCAAAGTGCTGACCTATCTGAACCATTACTCAGGTCTAGCTAGTGGAATAATCAGAGTCCTTCTGAATAAAAAAAACATTCATTTTATTCACCCTAGTAACACAAGTAACAAATAGTATTTGAGTAACAAAAGCAACAGGATCAAAATCAACATGTTCAATAGGTGCAACCTAGTCAATTATAAATTGGAGAATAGAAAACAGTGCACTGATAAGATCTATGGGTGCAACCTAGACAACTATGAAAGTATGAAACGAATCTGTAGGCAGGAATTCTCAAAGAAATGTGCAACTATTCCTTGTTTGCCCATGAAATATTTTGAACTCAAGTCTGGTTTGGAAACTTTGTGGAAATTCTCAAAGAAATCAACAATTATTTCCTTGTCAGTGTATTCATGATGCGCAGAAAAAAAACCAGAGAAATGTTTACGGCTTAAATACAGAGCTTCTAGTCTATACTCTATACCAAATACAGAACTGAGTGCTCAATAATGGGACTGAGTTTTTATGCCTGAGAGGAAAAAATTATTTCAGTTATGGCAACGGAACAGCTGAAATAACTCCTACGCAGACAAGTGTCCTATTCCTGTTGCACACCTCATTAATATAAAAAACAGCTGGGCTAGACAATTTTTCAAACACATAGCAGGCAAGACAAAAAGGGAAGAATGTGGCTGATTGAAATTAGTTAATCTCACCAGATGCCCCTGGTCGAATCTCTAGATGGATTGTGCACAAGACATTTTTGCTCCAAGTGTATCCTCTCTCCATCAACATCACCCTGTCTCCAATTCTTCTGGTTATCAATGCCAAGGATCAAGAGCTCGGAGGCAACGTATCAAAAGGAACGACGGCAATGCAAGATGCAGCAAGGAATGAATCCACCTAAAATCTACAAATTGATACCGAGATATAATAATCACTCAAATGCAATGGCAAAATTAAATCATTGTGATGAACAGAACAAACCTCTATTGGTGGATTCGTAGAGAAGAGCGCCGATGAATGGCCTCTCAATATCAGCTGTCGACACCATGGATGGCAGCGACCAGAAGACGTGCGATGCAGGGGTAACCAGGAGACCGATGCAGGGGTAATCAGGTGCCAGGCGTCTAGTTTGCTTGACGAAGAGGATCAACATGCCGTGCAGCTCACCTCGTCCAGATCGAGATCGCGTTCTCCAACGCGCAGGTTGCCAAGCCCTGATCGAGCTCCTGGTTCTAATGGTTCTTATTGAAAAACTGGAGGTCAGATGAAAATTAGATTTCAAAAGAAAAAATGGAACACAAATATTGAAACAAACAATCCACATATAAACCTGGTAGCCTGGCCTACTGGTAGCAATATGGTAACTCAAACAGGAAAAATAAAAGCACATCACCCATGCAGCATATGCGCATAGCTCCAACATTATGACGAAGAGAATATGGTAATTAGTGTATAGCAAAAAGGTGAAGTTCTACCTGTTTCATCTACTTTACATTATTGAGAATAAGGACCAGAGTATGCCTCAATTTTGAGTCACTTCCGTTTATACAAAGCACTCCGTAGTTCTTAATTCACAAGACAAAATTTACTCCACAACTCAGCCGTGCCAACAAGGAATGCTAGTAGAACAATGAAAATATGGTTGTTTGTACACAAACAACCATATTTTTTCCTTCAGAGATACATCTTGCAAACTTGTTGCTCTATTTGGTTTTAAAAAACTTGTTGCTTTATAAGTAAAGCGAGACAGGCATAAAGAGAAGTGCAAAAAATGTAAGAGTGCAAATGGCACACGCTTCAGGCATGGAAGTGTCAATAATGACTGAGTTTATTCAAAAAAAATTTAAGTTCATTAAATCAGTATGGTCAGGTAAGAAGGATTCATATGCTTTTCTTTTGTCATATACTTTTATAATTTGAGACAGAAACTATCTTTGTCATTACTGGATGCATTCAGAGATCTCACAGGCCTGCATATCAGATATCACAAAATCTCAAAACCAGCATTCCATGGATGTACCGTGCAAGTCGATGAGCAGCAAGGAACAAGACATAGGATCATCACTGCATCATGCATGCATCTCCTTCCTCTGTATTGTGATCTGCCCGTCCACATGCCAAGAATCCTAGCATCAATAAGATTAGACAGGATCGGAATTGAGATCAAAACCTGGCAGTAAAAGACCCGACTGCAAGATCGAATCCAAATGGCCTCAACAGAACGTATGCCACTTACCTTCGCTAGGTTTGGAAACACAGCGATGCGGACATGGAGATCGGGAGCACTGAAGATCCGAGGAATTGAGGAAGAGGAATGGAAGGCAATGATGGTCAGTGCTCCTTAATTTGTGGTACCTCAAGTCCGGCAGGGGGGAAGAGGCAGGGTGGCGGCCTGCGCATCCCTACGGGCCACGGCGGGATCCGGAAGCAGCAGCAAGCGGCGGCGCCGCCGAACGTGGACGATGTCCCCGGCGTATCTGGCGCTGAGGCCGTCGAAGACGACGACGGAGGAGGAACCAGACACTGGGGTGATCGCGACGGTTTGGACGACGATTAGCAGCTTGGAAGCCTTGGCCGCGGCGCGGGGCTACCTTGTCCCGTGCTACATCTACACGGCGTCAGCTACCTTGGCGACGGCCACATCGGTGACGAGCGTAGCATGGTGCGTCATACGGGGAGCTCTTCCACCACCACATCGATGGTGCGGTGGCGGCGCGAGGAGTAATCTCGTCTGAGGGAATGAAGGAGAGATCTGAAGGAGGATACGGGGAGGATGGAAAAGAAATCAAGAGGAAGGAAATGGGGAGCGTGAAATCTGGGAGGGCTCGACGGGTAGGAGAATCATCGGTGAAAAAAATCAAAGCGATGTCAGGTTTTTTGCACGTCCGATGACGATGTAACGCTGATTTTGTCCCATGACAGCGGTGTGGGGTCGGTTTTGGCAGGTTTGGACGGTAGATTAAAAAGGGAATGATCCAAATCAACGGTTGATATACAGGTGAGGTAGATTCTGACAGGTAAAAATCATTTTCCACCCAACTGGTTCTTTAAGGGTTTATTAGACTAGGAGTGGTGTCCCAACTCTTAAGAGAAGCAGCCTATGTTTTTCAAAACCTGCCATAATGCAGCGAGCCTGATGACAAGTACTTGCAGTGTGTTCGGGCAGTTCATATTTTGCAATTTTATTCTGCTTTCAGAAGGAGATGTTGCGGTTTAGCTACAAACATCATCTGTTCTGGTTATGCTCAATGATCATGGTCGTAACAGCATGATTTAGGATTGAGCTGCAAATTTCCACACATTCGTTCGTTGTGAAGGGTTGTACCCATGATACATCTAACAACAATCAGGGGCATCAAATAGTTTCTCGCACTTCACAGAAAAACTAGATTGGAATTTCCTAAAAAATTACTCTGTACTGCAGAGCAGCTCTGTTTCTCGCTCTATAGTTCATCAATCCACTGCCAGTAGTTTTTTCCACATGAAATTTACTGTTTTCCGAGATGGGTACATAAATTTACTCTCTTTTTTTTTTTTACTTATTGAGAATAATTTATATTTTTGCTGCTAGTCATCCATGCGTAAAAAACTCTACTACCAAGCTCAGCTTAAAACCCACGACCCGAAAATTCCCAAACCCTCACGCTTCCTGTTGTGTTCCTCTCCTCTCCTTGCCGGCGAGGCCGCCATGCTCGCCGCCGCCCGCTCCCTGCGCCGCCTCTCCTCTTCCTCCTCCTTCTCCTCCTCCGTACGGTCCCTCCGCCGCGCCCTCCCCCACCAACCCCCACCCTCGGCCCCGCCTCCCCTTCCGCCGCTCCGAACCCTGACCCGCGCCTTCCTCCCGCACCTCGCCGCCGGCCCCCGCTTCTCCACCGCTTCATTCTCCACTTCCGCCCCTTCCCCTCTGAGACAATGCGGAGTGACGGCACCCCCGGCGATACCCGAGGCGACGGAGGGGGAGGAGGCGGAGGCGCTGGTGCGGCATGATACGGACGCGTATGCGGCTGTGGAGCTGGCGCTGGACTCGGTGGTGAAGGTGTTCACCGTGTCTAGCAGCCCCAATTACTTCCTGCCATGGCAGAACAAGGCGCAGCGGGAGAGCATGGGCTCCGGTAAGCCGGCGATCTTAAGCATTCTGGCCGTAGTGGTGTGTTGCTGTGTTTGGTTTGGATCTCTGCTTCTGTTCAAAGTGTCTAGATGCGATATACATGCAGATGAATCTTTTGGAATGGTCTAGTGTTGTCACATTGGCCCAAAATTGTCTCTTTTTTATTTGAAGTTTACAATAGTAACTCTCATTATGGTGCTTCGAAGTTCAATATATGTTTCAAAAGACTTGGGGGTAATCGCTGATTTGCATTTGGCGAGGAAGCATCTTGCACGCAAATTTGTGATTTAGTTCTAATTATATATAGCTGAAAACTCTCAATTCTGTTGTCTTGTTTAGCATATGCAATAGTATCTCTGGCCGCATATACGTACAATCTTAGCTGCAGATACAAATTGTTGTAGACTCGTAGTTATATCAATTCAATGTTGGGATGGTGGAAAGATCAGTCACCATAAACCCCATAGCAACTATGATTTGAATACACTAAAGTCGTATTTGCTTGACCTCCTCATGGCGTATTTCTGTTGTAGGCTTTGTAATATCTGGGAGGAGAATCGTGACAAATGCTCATGTGGTAGCTGATCATACTTTTGTCCTCGTGAGGAAGCATGGGTCGCCCACTAAGTATAAGGCAGAAGTCCAGGCTGTTGGTCATGAGTGTGATTTGGCTCTCTTGACTGTTGAGAGTGAGGAGTTTTGGGATGGGATGAACAGTTTGGAGCTTGGAGACATTCCCTTTCTTCAAGAAGGTGTAGCGGTGGTTGGCTACCCTCAAGGTATGAGTCTGGAGACTGAATTTTAGTGCTCGAAGGTCTGATATTCTTTGCAGTGTTTTATATCTAAACGTTGAATTTTGTAGCTGCACAATCCCATGCACCGATTCTATTAAGTTAAGATTGCGCATACATCCAAACATGAACATCTGTTTTGAAAGCGCATAGTCGAAACATTTTATTACTGTGTAAATGAGTGAACACGATCTAGTTGATCGCACCTGCGGATTACTGTGTAAATGAGTCGAGACATGTTATACATGATGCTGTTGGAATGGGTATGCTTGATCCTTTATATGAATGCACCACTTCTGAAATTCTTAAATATATTTGTCACACTATATTAGCTTGGAATTAATCTTGAGAACATTAGCAATAAGTTGCCTCAGGAAATTTTTTTCCATTAGTAAATGTACTGTTTAGCCTCTTGTGAGCTGTGCCTATCTTGCACATCACAACTTGTAACCGTAACACCACATGCTGTGAATTCTGCAGCTTTCTTTTGGGAATGCCTTGTCAATTTTTGTATGCTATTTGTTCCTCTAATAATGTGTTTGTCCTCTGTCGCATTGCCTCCTATTGTTTGGACTCATTTGACTTCAATGCTACATTGCTTGCATGAATAGTTGTGCAGAGAGTTTTTGCTACAGCTTTTTCAGAAAACAGAATGCGAAACAATATATGATTCTAAACTTCTTATGGCCTCAGGTGGAGACAACATTTCTGTCACCAAGGGGGTTGTCTCTAGAGTTGAACCAACACAATATGCCCATGGTGCTAGTCAGCTTATGGCAATACAGATCGATGCAGCAATAAATCCAGGCAATAGTGGCGGGCCTGCAATTATGGGTGATAAAGTAGCTGGAGTTGCTTTTCAGAATTTGTCAGGGGCAGAGAATATTGGGTGAGTCATTCGCTCTATTTTCTCTATATAGATTCCGCTTGCACCAATTGAGCCCTTTCCTTGTACCTGGCATTCTTCTCTTAACCCTTTCCCTTTTGCAGTTATATTATACCGGTGCCCATAATTAAGCGTTTCATCTCTGGAGTAGAAGAGAGCGGTAAATATTCCGGGTTTTGTACTCTTGGAATATCTTGCCAGGCCACAGAAAATATTCAATTAAGAGAATGCTTTGGGATGCGGCCTGAAATGACTGGAGTTTTAGTTAGTAGAATAAATCCTCTATCTGATGCGTACAGGATTTTGAAGAAAGATGACATCCTTCTTGAGTTTGATGGTGTGCCTATAGCAAATGATGGGACAGGTGTGCTTAACTGTTTCACATGTGCAATACTTCAATATGCATTAACAATAGCTTTATGTTGCATGTTTTTGATTTCCCATTGTCCATTTCATTTAATGTATTGCCTTTGTATGCTATGCTATTTGCATTTTGTAGTACAAGATTATTACAATTTCATACCCTGGTGCATGTTTATCTGCTTTTCTGCGAATCAGTGATTGCTATCTAGTAGTTTGAGAAATGGGGCATATCAGCATCCAGGACTGAATATTGTAAATTTTTCATGCCTACAGTCCCATTCCGGAATAGAGAGAGGATCACCTTTGACCATCTGGTCTCCATGAAGAAGCCTGGAGAAACAGCTGTTCTCAAAGTACATAGAGATGGTAAAGAGCAAGAATTAAGTGTCACACTTAGACCTGTGAGTGCTCGCAATATTACTACATCTGAACATTTGATTTGTACCTTTGGTTAACCTGTGTGCAACTTTTTGGTTGCTGCTGCTTACCAAACATATAGTGATGTTCCATTGCTTGTTTTTTACACCTTGACAAATGTTGATCCTATTCTATTCTACATAATGCCTAACCTCTATTATCAGTCCCAGATCTGACCCAAAACACTGTAAATTTGCAACTCATTGAATCTGCCATATTAGCTAATGAGCCTATTTTGGACAATTTCTTCATCTATTTCAGCTGTTTCCCATATGTAATCCAGTATTAATCCACAACGGAAGAAAATGGTTTCGGCATACCTCTCGAAGCCTATTTTCTTCACTGCTTACTATCTTATGCTAGAGCCTAAAGCTTTTCATATGTAGACCTTTGAAGTTGAACTGATCTTATATGTACACGGGTCTTTTCTTATGCAGTTGCAACCTTTAGTCCCCGTCCATCAATTTGATAAACTACCCAGCTATTACATATTTGCTGGATTTGTGTTTATCCCACTGACCCAGCCTTACCTCCATGAATTTGGTGAAGACTGGTATAATAACTCACCACGCCGCTTGTGTGAACGGGCACTAAGGGAGCTTCCGAAGAAGCCTGGTGAACAACTAGTTATCTTATCTCAGGTACAATTTCATTAGTTCACTGCCTCCTTAGTTCTTATGTTTGTGTTTTCCATTTCAATAAAATATTTTCATCATACCTTTCCCAATAACTTGAAAAAATTGTATTGAATAATTGTGTTTCAGGTTCTCATGGATGATATCAATGTGGGTTACGAAAGGCTTGCTGAACTGCAGGTATGTTGCTATCCCCTGGCACCCAGTTATCCACAACTCACACATGAAACATTAGCTCTGCAGCATAGTACTCCAAATATGAACATGTAGTGCCCTGAGCCGATCGAGCTGACTAATATTACATGATCAGGTAAAGAAGGTGAATGGTGTAGAGGTTGAGAACTTGAAGCACTTGTGCAGTATTGTGGAAAACTGCACCGAAGAAAACTTGAGATTCGATTTGGACGATGAGAGGGTCATTGTCCTCAAGTACCAGAACGCAAGGCTCGCCACGTCCCGTGTTCTCAAGCGGCACAGGATACCATCAGCCATGTCGAGTGACCTTGTTGAGGAGCAAGTGTCTAATGGTGAGATGGAGGCATCGTGCACAAGCTAACGCAGCTTCTTTTGCAGTCGTAGCTTCCCAGTTCCCGGTGGAAATACAGATCTGAGCACATTTCGTTTTTGTGCGGCAGATGGAGATGCGTCTGCGCAGGAGAAACCAGGAGTTGTACAATGGATGCTGTCGCTCCTCTACCGATTCAGGTTTGGCGCTGGGTCGTCAGCGAATAAGATGAATGAGAGCCCGAGGTTTTCAGTTTGACATGTAACAATATTTATCATTCTTTCCCCATTATCAATCATCCTTTTTTGTCTGCGGAAGAGGCGGCTCGGCAAGGCACCCCAATGCTGCTGAATTCAGATATTGTATCATCAGATAACATAGCATGGAGAAATGGAGTTGCAGCTCAAATTTTCTTATACATGTACACATACTCTTGATAAGTTTCTTGACAAAATTTATTTGTTGCCCCACGCTGACTGTCGAGACGATTTTAAGTTGTGGTTGTGAAATCTCAGCATTTGAGGTCACAGGCCAATGCTGGGCCTTGACTTGCGTCATTTGATCAATTGATTGTGTGGGCTTCATCAGCCCGCTTGGTCGTCCTTTGTAGTTGACGAGTTATCCGTCTCTTCATTACACTCTGCTAGTCCCCTTCGCCTCCGCTGCGCGCGCGCGGCGTAAACAAATATCTGAGCTCGGAATCAGAAGTAGATTAGGCATGCAGAGCTCAGCAAGAATCACTCGAGCATTCTACTCCAATCCCACGCCCTAATACTTGCGGCGGCATCAAACGCCTTGGCACGAACCTCTAGCCACACGAGCCGTATCTCGATGGCGCTGCGCGGCTCGCTGCCTACGAGCTGTTCGGCGTTTTGCTTCAGAGGAATCGAGCTCCCCGACCCATGCCGTCCGAGCACCGCGAGCCTCGCCAACATGGGTTCTTGCCCGCGCTTCTCGCGGGCGCCTCGCGGGAGGCTCGTGCTCGCCGGGCGGGCTCAGGCGCAGCCGAACGAGTCCAAGGCCGTGCAGCTGGTGCTGGGCGGCCGGTTGCCCGGCGACTACGACTCCGACTCCGAGTCCAGCGACGACGAGGAGGGCGGCGGTGAGGAGGCGCGCATGACGGACGCTGAGCGACGGACGCTGCGCAGGAAGATACGGGAGATGATGGACAAGGTCCCGGAGACGGCGGAGCTGACGGACCCTGAGGAGCGGAAGGCCAAGATGCGGGAGCTGATGACCAAGTACGAGCTGGTGGTCGAGGAGGAGGACCCCAACTGGCCCGAGGACGCCGATGACGGGATGGGGTTCAGCCTCGGCCAGTTCTTCGACAATATCACCATCAAGCCTGAGAAGAAGGACGAGGAGGATGACGATGAGGCAGAGGATAGAAAGGAGATCGTTTGGGAGGATGACAATTACATCAAGCCGATCAGGGATGTCAAGACCAAGGATTGGGATGCGTCCGTATTCACAGACTTTGGCCCGATGATTGTGCTTGTTCATAATCGATATAAGAGGTATGCATATGATTCCTTGGTCATTTCAGCTTAAAAATATTTGATGTATGCTGAAACTTCATGGTTCTGCTGATCTTTGCATGGTATATATATTTCTCCGGATGTTCTTATTCCAAGTATAATTCATGCTGGAGGCTTGAACTATAACTCATGAACTCTACAAACCATCCAATGTTGTGTTAACAAAGTAGGAATGTTTGTTATTGCAGGCCTAAGGAGAATGAGATGGCAAGAGATGAGTTGGTAAAGGCGATCGAGATGTTTTGGGAACACAATCTGCCGTCACCAAGGGTATAGAGTTCGTTGCTAATTTCTTTCAGTGATTCCTAGTAGCTGGTGCTTCAAAGTTCAAAGGGCATCTCACGTTCTGACTCTGCATAAATCATTTGCAGTGTGTTGCAGTAGATGCATGTGCTGAGCCTGATCTCGTGGACGCACTGAAGGTTTCTGGTTTCCCAGAGGTACTCTTCACCAATGCAGGGAGGATAATACACCGTGACGAAGGTTAGAATAAATTACCATAGAGAGATACTCTAGCTATTTGACTTACATTTCCTCAGATATGTTATGAACTTTTCTCATTTCCGGACTTTAAATCCCTCGTTAGTTGTCCGCTCGGCGGATGAATGGTCGAGGATGATGGCGTTCTTCTACTACAAAGCAGCAAGGCCACCGTTCTTGAGTGAAGCAGATGGGCAGGGTCAAGAAAAGGTCCCTTTGATGTCATGAGAACGGGCACAGCGTGGAGGTTTAGCCTTGTAGTATCTAGTATTTCACATCAATGTATATTGTTAGAAGTCGGTAGTTTTGTAGAACTTTAATTTTCAACTGTTACATAGGAATTCCATTGCCCAGCATCTCTGTAACAGCTTCTGATAGTATTTGTAATGCAGTGGCAGTGTGTTCTGAATTTTGTCACCATGGAGGAACTTTATAATGCCGCATATGGATGGAGACGGATACAAAAGTTTGAATTATCCATATCTGAACTCGAATTGCGGGGACACCAATTATAATTACTACACTTCCATCTGAACTGCAGTATCTACTCTGCACTATCCGTAGCAATACTCTTGACAGCTGCAAAATATAGATGGAAACATGGTATGGGTTATCAAATTCTAGCGTGACACCACGCGTTGTCTCCGATGACCGTTTGTAAGTAGTACGTAGTCTTTATCTGGTCCAATTCCGAGTTAGAGGACATTTAAATTCGTCGTTTCGACAACATGAATGTCAACATTTAAGGCAATTTTCTGCACAACACTGTCTCGGTTCATATTTGGCTCGTCGCCCCGGCCTTAACCTAATCCTCACCGTTCAGTCCATAGCCTTTGCTCTTCTTCGGCTGTGCAAGTGCGGCAATCTTTTCCTCCGACTCGGTGCTCGCGCCAGTTTGGCCGCGCGGCAACGCACCCCAGCACGCGTCGATCCGGCGGGCGCGAGCGAGCATCCATGGATTCGGCTCGGTCCCGGAGGCTCCCCCTCAAATCCCACCGCCCCGACTGGAAATCAGAGGTGCGTCGACATCCCAAGCTCATCTCATTGTTGGTTCTAGCCTGCGGATTGCTGGTAGTAGAACGCAGGCAGTTTTTGTCACGCCGCGCACTAGGTGTTCGATTGATTGCGGCAGCGGGGCGGCGCCCTAACTGTCGGCGCGACTGCTACATGTTTCGTGATGTAGTTGAGTAG
The DNA here is from genome assembly GCA_007726485.1 of Eragrostis curvula. Taxonomy (NCBI): domain Eukaryota; kingdom Viridiplantae; phylum Streptophyta; class Magnoliopsida; order Poales; family Poaceae; genus Eragrostis; species Eragrostis curvula. The sequence continues at coordinate 6,411 of RWGY01000492.1, read as the reverse complement.
CTGTGCTGCCTTAGGGTTCATGTTAAGTTATGAACTGAAGATTTGATTTTTGGGAATATGGCAGCTCCGCTTGAACGTATTCTTATCGATTATTTGTCTTGCATACTCCTCTTGGAATGTTGTGTGTATAACCCCTGTTTTGTCATCGACAGCTTAGGACGAATTGCCTGAAGAGAGTTAAAAATGACAGGATCAACTTGCTTTGGAAGATCAGGGCTCAGGAGCCGCTGCCTACCAACGACATGGTAATAAAATGGACGTGCGATTTCTTTAATCTGATCTGTTGCTTTGCAGTTTGTGTACGTCTTGCAAATTATGGGTACAAGCATCTATTTTCACATTGTATATATTAGTCTGGGCTGAAACTAATTAGACATTCAGGATGAATTAATTTCCAAAGATTGTGATGTTCATGAATGCTTGTGATGTGCTCCTTTCTACATGCTGCAAGTTATTAGTAGCTGAGTGTTTTTTTTTTTCTTCTTAAACTTTGCATTCGATTATATTATTTTAGAAACGATAGTAACTTTTCTTCCCGTCTAGTCTCCATCTTATCTGTTTAAGGCGGAGGGCATTCTAGGTCTGCTGGTTTGAAACATTTTTGTTTGCAGAAAAAGTTATAGCGCCCACTTGTTAACTCAGAGTGCAGAAATTGCAGTATTATGGACACCAGTGTTATGCTGTTATGAACGTTTCTTGATAGCAAACCGCATCATTAACAACTAATGAATATGATCATCAATGTCTAATTATGGTTCTGGCGTCCCCGTCACTTGTGTAAATATGTTCTCTTTAAGCTGGCATGAATAACAAAGAGTAGCTTTATTACATATATCAATTGATGAATACTTGTATATTTGCATGCTTCGTATCATGTATCTTGCTTCAGATTGTTTCCATTTTTGTATACCTGATGTATTGCATATGTCAATTGACAGAAAAAGGTCGAATCTGCAGTCAGGAATCTTATCTCTGATGAGCTACAGAAACTGAAACAGTCTGTGGAAGAAAAGGATGATCAAGAAATGGATGTGCAGAGACTCAAACAGTCGTTAGAAGGAAAAGAGGATCAAGAAATGGAGGTGATATGGGAATATCAAGAACCGCAGGTTGCTTGGCCTGATGATGATAATGAAGATGTATTGCTTGAAATGGAGAGGATTCTTTACGAAGATCTTAGAGAAGAATCGATCAGAAAAGGTAAACTACTTTTGCTAATTCTTCAATCACGGTATGCTAAACAGTAGTTTACTGTTGTCCATCTTATCTCAGCAGTATATTTCTGGCAATCTTATCTCAGCAATATATTTCTGGCAATCTTATCTCTGTAGTTCAATTGTGAAAACATATGTTTCTTGCTTGACCTGTTTGAATGGAAAGCCTGTTGAATTCTTTTCCATGTGTCGGTCAGATTGTTTTCGAGTATTTGATCAGTTGTTAGCCATTGCAGAACTAGAGGCACTTGATGAGGAAGATGCATACTTAGCTCGTGCTGTTTTGGAGCATATGCAACTAAATGACGCGGAGGTATATATGTAATTAAACACAAATTTCAGAAGCCTTTTTGGTGAAGTGTTTTAAATATACATTGTATATGTTTTCTACATATTCTTGTCACATGATCGTTTTATGTGCTTGGAGTATATTGTCTCATGCCTACCTCATCATTGAATAGCATACTATGGTTAAAATTAGTTTCCTCTTTCCCCTGAAATTCAAATTTTCCCCATGGTTCTATGGTTGTCTGTGTAACTATTGAACTACTTTCCTTGTTTATCTGTTGGAGGAGCTACTAGATAGTTGCCTAAATGTTCACAATTACATTTTTGAGTGAACCTCTAGGAAAATTCCTGGTTACTGTTCAGGTATGCATAGAATGTGGCAGCAGAAACTATTGGGACAAAGGATGCTACTGAACAGTGGGCATGGTAGCATGACATTCCCAAAATATTGCAGTTGCATCTTCCATGTATTCGTTGTATTTGGATTAATAGATGTGGGCAGATGCAGTTTACTTAGTTATTGATATGATGGCTTGAAGTATTACGGGACATTACAAAAGTTAAAAGTAATGTTCATAATACAATAGGGTATCTGTGTTATCAATTGGCCAACACATTGATATGCTTATCATTATTGCTAGACTGTAAAAATTACGCGATGCGTTTTCCGCATAAGTTGCATCTTTATATTACATCTGACAGAAGCATTAGTGTTCTGGGTGCCTTGGATTACATGTGGCACTGGCGCAGCTGGATACGTGACTATGTTGATAAGATGCACACAACTTCCTGTTAACTGGTAGTCAATTTGTGTTCTGTTTTCACCTCTTTGTTTCCACAGAGATTTAATGGATGCTATAATCGGTGTCAGGCTTCGGGAACTGCTAAGGTCTGGTGTCCAGTATGCAAACACGGAGAGCTCCGAGATACACATAACCTCATATACTGTACTTCATGTGTGCTACGTCTTGACCTTGGAGACGATAAGGTAGTTTATTTTTGCCTTTGTTAGTCTTCTCTATAATTTTTCTTGGCAAAAACAACTGCAGGTAACCTAATAGTTTCAATCTGGTCCATCAGATTACCCTGGAGTTCTTACGAGAACGGTTGGCTAATGCACATATGGAGCATTTTGACAGAGGCTGTAAAGCAGCACCCAAGTTTTGTCTACAAACAATGTTTGGCTTGACTGCACTCTACATACAGTGTGAAGAATGTGGCACTTTTGAAATTGTGGTATAACCACATGAAAGGAAATGATGGCACGCCAATGGATCATGTTTATCACAGAGCATAGGAAGCTTGCCAAACGCTCAACTAATGTTATTTGCTCGTTTCCTGTTAGATTAGATGTTAACTTATACCAAGAAGATGGCCGCACATCGGACAGGTCCTCAGCGTCTGCAGATGTCCACTCTTGTCCTTTCCATGTTCAAATACATATGTGATCTCGGGTATTTCCTTGTTTAAATTTGCAACGGAAAGTTCTAGGGCAGTGTAACTGTGTAAATAGCGACTGAGCGTGGTCAACATTTTGTTGCCAGCTTACTTGAAACTGAGTACATTGAACGAGTACTTCCTGAAAGTTTTTCATATGAATATCTGATGCTGCTGTAAACTCACAGGGTTGTTACGTTTGATCTTTTTCTTTCACTGCTGTAAAGTGACTTGACATTTTTTATCTGCGGTTGGTAACCTAAACATGCTGGTTGATGTTTCTTTATGTCAACAATGGCCATATTTTATGACGCAACACGAAAATCCTTTTCTATCTATAATGATAGGAAGGATGGAAAGTGACAGGGCCAAAAGGCATTGCTTAGTTATAATCTTGTGGATATGGCTAGAACCGTTTCAAACTTGGCTGCTATTAAGCCTTTAAGACTAAGAACAAGCTGCAGAAGAAAGTATGCAGCAGGATGATACATCAGGCGAAACTGTTTTGAGAGGCTGATGGACAATTCTAACTACCGCCACTTAGACCTCGTCTTCTCTTTCCAGTAGAATTAGTTTTTCTTTGGTTTTAGTGTAAGTGTGGTGGTTAGTTACCGCATTTTAGAGGTTGCTGAGCAGAGCCGGCGACGTACTTAGTTGACGAAGATACAAATTATTGTCAACTAGTATCAATTACTAGTATTTCATACAGAGCGTTCCCAAGTTTGTGATCCAAATCAAATTCTTTAGGTAATTTCGTAGCAATCTACAGCCCGATAAAAATTCAGGTTAGGCGAGGAAGACGCAATCAAGCGGTCTGATATAATCAAGGGGAAAATTCTCTGAAGCAGACATAGCAATGATAGAATTTTCCTCCTGAAGCCATCCTTAAAATCATGAAATTAAGGAGCAAACAGAAAGCTTCCATTAGAGTTGGCACAGAAATGAAGTTAGATGTGCTTGCAACTGTTGCAAGAGACACTGACGGTGTTGTTAAGTACTACACCGTACAAGAAAATTGCCCAAAAAGGAAGCCTCAGTTCTTGTATACAAGCTGCACAAAAGATGTCCGGAAAGTACCGTCATGCTGGGAGTTGTCATGTCCCCCAAAATTATCCGGGATCTGCAGTAGTGGTTGTTATCACTATCTATCAGCATTCACCATGCTAAGGAACCTGGATTGAGGTGATCATCTTGTTCGACAAGCCTGCTGCCATTCAGTAGCTACAGTGTTCATAGTTATTTCTTCAGCATCCGTTACAGTTTTCGTAATTATTTTTAAAACATCCGCTACAGTGTTTGCAGCAGCTTCTGCTGCCATTCATGTCTGCCGAACAGGGTCGATGTCCGGAGAGAGGCTTAGTTTGTAACACGAAACATAGTGCTTATCTCACTATCTCCTGTTTCCGGTTTATAGCTCTAGACTGAAGGAACTAGCTAGGGCAAGTACGTAATTCATAAGAAATTACTTGCATGATGGAATTCAACACTTGTTTTCTCTGTACCCTGTTCTTCATATATGTGTTTTTATGTTCGCTGATGGCAAAAATAATCTCATAGTATTTTGTAGGCAGAAGTCGTTATATACATCGACGTGTAGGCAAAAATAATCTCAGATCGATGAGGGAATCAGTTCATTTTACTTCTCAAGGAAAAAGAGTATAACAACGTAACAAGCTTTAAGTCGTTATATACATTGACATGTCAGTTAGTGAGTCAGTCAGTCATGCTTGTCAATGGAGTATAATGATGACACAACTTCGGAGGATTCATAACGTAGCAAGATGCACAACGCATCCTTTGATGCCATCTCCCTGCTTAGTTGTCGAACATAATTTTTTCCATTACATGCATGTACCTTGATTCTTTCTCAATCATCCTTTCCTTCCAAGAGATTGAAACATGTGTATATACAGAATCAGAGAATTATCACGCCAAGTCGGCGTCATATTTCAGATCAAATAGAGTACATAATGGTGACGGCAGTAAGTTGTTTTAATGGGGCAAAACAGGAAAGGAAGCGATTCAAGTAGACTACACGCCAAGCAATGGACATGTTCTATGAGCAACAAAATAAAATCATTTTCTTAAGTTATCTAGAAATATCTTGCATACAATAAGTCATGCAACCAATCACCATCCACGGACCAAAGTCTCACTGGCAACCAAACCTAACTAGAAAACCACTACCATCAAATCAGAGGCCTCCCATGGACGAATCCGACAAATGGCCGCATCAGCAAACAGACGAGTAAGGTGTCGTCACTCACGGAGGCCAAGTCAAGCAAGTTTTTTGAGACCATGAAGAAATGACTAGCTCAAACGCATGGCCTGTGATCAATGGAACACGGTATGCTGAGTGCTGTAATGCATTATCTGCATTTTCCGCGTACGCGTAGCCAACTACTACCAAGACAGAATCAAACGCATACGTTTGCATGAAAAAGCAGGCTGCTTACACTTTAAAAGAACTTCAGGAATAGAGAAAATCGACCACAATCTATGAAACTGCAGTGCGGATTGTTTTATATTTACTTTCTTGCAAGTTCGTTTATATTGAAAGTCACAAGTATTTGTCAAAAAATAATGCCGTTAGGCGACACAAAAGGTCGTGTGGCATAAAAGGGCCGACCCAGACCAAACGCCTCCGACCAACGCAACCATTTCCCACCAACCCCTCTCTCTCTGCCTCATAGGTCGCGGTTCGCGGATGGAAGGCCTCATCCCGCTCATCTACAAGGCCATCAAGGATCGGCGCAGCGCCACCGCGACCTCCACCGCCGGCGCTGGCGCCGTCCCCGTCTTCGCGCCCGTGGACCTCGAGGACCCGGAGCAGAGGCGGCGGTGGCTGCAGCAGGAGGTGCGGTCCCCTGTCCACGCGGCGTCGGCGTCGTCGGCCTCGGCCTCGGCTGTAGCGCTCCAGCCGCACCGGCGGAACCGGTCGCTGGAGGAGCTTGCGGGCGAGGTGGGGCTCTCGCCGGACCGGCGGATGCGCGTGCCGCTGCCCAAAGCCAGGAGCATCCGCGCCTTCGCCTGCATCGCCGGCGCCGCCGCCGTGTGATCGACCGCCACCGTGCGATCGTAGGCGTAGGCGTACGTTAGGTGTCTTCACGCGTACACGTGCCGTGCATCTGATCTTGTTGTATACGGTATATACGGTGGCTGTGTGCATATGTGGTGAGAACTGGATTTGAGATGATGTAGAAAACTGCCAAACTGGTGCTGTTTTCTGTTCAAGTCATTGATGATAGTAGTGATTTTTCTTGAGATTTTTCTCAGTTCTTGATCCTCAAATTTTTGCTTGAAGCAAATAACCCTCAAAGATGATGACGTTTGTGTCGCTTGCTTTGATTCTAAGTTACCTTGGCAAGAGTTTGCAGCTGGTCAGGCAAGACTGTTAAAAACAATTGCTTGATTTCGCAGCCTCTTTCCATTGGGCACATGGAGCGTGTACGAACGAACGATTTTTTCTTCT